>CATIWM010100511.1:0-24322 GCA_949671775.1 Mallotus repandus | reverse complement strand
TATTTATCTAAAAAAAATAAATAAATTTTATCCACACATTTATCTAATAAAATAAAAATACTTATCAAAATAACCTAATCAAAATCTAATGATAAATGATAAATAAATAAAATAAATAAATAAATTTTTGAAAAAAAAAACAGGAAAAGCCAATTTTCTGACCGGAAATCTATATTTCTGGTCGGAAATCAATAAAAAAAATATCAGAAAAGCCAAGTGAAAAAACGGAAGATGGCCATATGGCCATCTTCTTCATCACTTTCTCTTTTTTTTTTTTTTGAAAAACTTAAATTTAAAAAAAAAATCTATTTTAAATAAAAAAAAAATTAATAATAACAATAATTAAAATTAAAATGATATTTCCTAAAAATAATTTACAATTTAGTTTAAAATCAATAAATCTAATTTCATAGTCTATTTTCATCATCGGGTCCTCTGTCGCATTCATGCTCTAGTTATCCCGAAATTGGGTGCTTACAACAAGAAATCAAAATCTAACTTCTATTTACAATCTTAAAATCTTCATTATCTTACTTTTGTTGCTTATTAATGTACCTTGATGCAAATCACTTATCACTTCTTTCACTAGAAGAAGGGAACTCCATTTGCTAATGACCAGGGTATTTACAATAGCTTCACTTGGTAGGAGCAAATAGAAAATGGCAAGCAATTGACATTTATTATTATTATAGATTCTGATGTTAAGTTTCAGTAGTTTTTATCATTATAGATACTGATGTTAAGTTATAATAGCTTTATGTTTGTAACAATGTATTGAATTTATATTTGCAATTAGTATTGAATTTATGTTTGTTTAAATTTCTAAATTATTATAAAAAAATGTCCTATTAGGTATATTATTTGATTTCAATTGATAAAATCTGCATTTAATTTTTTTAATTTGCTAAATTAGCGACATATTTTTGTCAACGATGGATTTCCAATTCTGTCGCTGAACTAGCTACAGATTTTAGAAATCGCTGAACTGGAAATCCGTTGCTAGTATAGAAACGAATTTTCAAAATTTATCGCTAAAGTTTAGCAACGAATGAAAATCCGTCGCTGAGAAGTTTAGTTATGGATTTTTCAGTTTTAGTGACGAATTTTTCCATTGCTAAAACTGCAGTTTCTTATAGTGGGGTTCTCTTACAACAAAATTATTTTTTGTTTCTTAGATTTGATCATCCAAAATTTATCAACTTTTTATATATGTTTGGCTTTCTAATTATTGTTTTTATTTCTATTTTACAAAATTAAGAGGATATTAAGAAGACTAAAGTACCTTTGTTGAATTTTTTTCTATCAAAACCTTTGTTAAATTGATGGTAATGACTTACTTTAATTTCAGTGAACAAAGCAACTTTTGTTTTTCAAGTTTTTTATTGAGCCTATTTGAACTCGGCTTGTTTCGTTAATTAATAAGCCCATTTAGAGCTGAGATTGAGTTCATGAAAAATTAAATGAGCTATGCACTTTTAATTTTGGACAAGTGTTGCTCTAGCTTTTGAAAGCTTGAATTGGCTTAGCTCGATTATACTTAGAGATGTAAACAAACCATGTTGTTTATAATCAACTTGGGGTTTGACTAGAAAAAAGCTCCTTTGAGCTTGTTTGTTAAAGTAAACGCACCGAATCCGAGCTTCATTTTGAAGCTCATTTGAGAACAAGTAGAATTCAAATTTTTAAAAGTTGACTTATTTAAACTTGTAAATAAAGCGAAGGCTCATGAATGAGCTCGTGAACATATTTAGTTATTAGTTCATTAATAAGCTTGTTTAGTATTAAGTATATATAATTTAAACTAAATATTAGTTTTAGGTAGTGTTGAATAAATATAATTTGATCTAAGTACTAATATTAAATAAATGCATTTTAATTTATCATGTATATATTACATAATATTAATTAAATAAAAGTGTAACAAAAAAACTCTATATATATAATTTAAATTAATATTAAATAAATACAATTTAAATTAATAGATAAATGTAATATTGTACAATCCTAATTTAATGTTAAGTAAATATAATACTAATTTTTGTATTATCCGAACCATTCTCCTAATTATCTTCTAGGCCACCGTTTATTAAACTATCATTATCGCACTGTAGATATACCAAGAACACCGTGCTATTACGATATTTAGTTTGAATTCAAATTGAAGGGCAAATAATCCTACAGGATCATTATATGGTATCATGATGACATCATGTCATAAAAAATTAACCTACACTTATAGGTAAAACAGGTTAACTTTAGCTTTACCCATTTAGCCAGTAACACAAATTCTTTTTTTTCTGAACATTTGAAAATTAGGGTTTTTATAAGTTTGAATTTGAGAATTTTATAACAACTTGTTAATTTTTTTTCTTCTTTTTCTTCCGCCAAATCTTTTCTCACCAATAATCCCAATTTTCTTTTCTCTTTGCGCCTTTTCCATTTCTTTACCAATCCCTCTCCCTCCTCTTCTCCTTCTCCTTCTCCTTCTCCTTCTCCTTCTCCTTCTCCTTTGTAATATAGCTGTATTTAGCTTAAAAAAGTTGAAATTATTTTAAAAAAAATTATTGTGGCAACTTGTATAGTTGTTGACATTTTATAGTGGCACCATTATCATAAGTGTCTGTATTTAAAAATTCATTCGACTTTTACATCTGTTTTATTATTTTTGTCCTTCATTATGTAATCCTCTATTATTCCTTTATTTCAGCTATAACATAAACTGGAACTATGGATTTCTTCCACAAACTTAGGAAGACCCATCTTTTGCAAACTATAAAGTTAAAGGGGCGTTTGGGGATAATGATCCGGGTGTGTCACTATAATTTGTTTCAGTATCTCCCTTTCCAGCAAAGTAACTCTTCAATCTATTAACCTTGTGATTTTAGTTTCTAGTTGATGCTGTTGAAATTGGTGAAAGATGGGTAAGGATTGGTGAAGTTCTGAAGGTATAGCCCGTGGGTACTTTAGCCTTGATTGATGATGGTGAACTTGACTGGAAAACTGTTGCAATCTCATTGAATGATCCACGAGCTTCTCTTGTAAATGATGTTGATGATGTGGAGAAGCATTTCCCTGTAAGCCTTTTTCTCTTGGATTTCATAATACACATCTAACTAATAAATTTTTGCCAGCTACTGCCAAGATGACCTGAAAATATATAGCTATACGATGTGAAATGATTATTTAGAATTCCCTTATTTGTATGTTAAATTCAACTAATGTGTCCATTTAGTATCAGCTCATGTTGCTTCCAAGAAGCATGGCTTGAAAGTTATAATTATTGTCAAATAGTTGGTTTTTGTGAAAATGAAGATGTATGTGAACTTTCTCTCTATTAGCTTAAATGTTACAAATGACCGTAGTTGTAAGCATAAAGGTAGTTTGTCATAATAATAATAAGAGGACATACTTAAAGGAGAGCTAGAACATGTAGTTGGAATGTTGAATGTTACACTTGGAGATCCCACTTTCGGCATTATTAACTGTAGCATTCATTTAGGCAGAGGTCAATATATGCTAAGATTACATCAAATTAATTTGATATTATTTTCTTCAGGATACTCTAACTGCAATCAGGGACTAGTTTAGAGATTATAAGATCCCTGACAGAAAGCCTGCTAATAAGTTTGGTATTGGTAACAAGGCAGCAAACAAGGTAATATTCTTAGTGTTTATTTGCCACTCTTTGCAAAGTATTTATACACATCTGGTTTTTATGTCTTTACACACACCCACATTTTATCTGAGTTATTATCATTCCACTCTTTGCCATTTTCTGCTTCTCATTTTGGTTCTTTATAAAAATATTTGTTTAATGTAGTTTTCTTTCTTCTTGTTTTGGGTAGTTATTGATGATGATGGTGAAGACATTTATATATATTATGTTACAGTAAACAAACATACACAGTTGTAGTATAAAATGTAAACAAGCAGTATGCAGTTTTGCCAGTGATTAGAAAGGTAAAAGACATGATGCACGCTTAAGATTTTGCAGAGAAGGTAAAGACGTTTTGGATGAGAGATCCAAAGACTAGCAACTGGATCCATGAGACTCATTTTGGGAGATTAATGCTGCAGAGTTATGACAAAAAATTCCTTTCAGAAAACATAAAATTCAATATTTATTTGACAACTCTATCTTGTTTTACGCAAGATTATATAGGCTATGTCTATGAAATGCATGTTCTAAGGACTGCTTGTTTGATTTTCTCCTTTTATAATCAAATCAATAAAATTTAGTTGCTTTTCTTCGCTTTATATACAGTTTCAACACTCCTCTCTGCATTCCCTAATCTATTGTATATTTGGACCTCAACTATAAAAAAGCTCGACCTCATCAACCCAAATTTAGTTTTTTGTTAATTTCAATCTGGTTAAATTATGTAGGTCTTTATATCTGCCAAAATGAGCTCAAGTTTATAGGGGCTCGAAGCCAGTTGGCTATTAGTGATCTAATAGGGCAATCCTCTCATACATATAAGTTAAGCTATGAAAATGCCATCATCTTGTTAATAAAAAAAACAGCTTCCCATCAATCAAATGCACACAAAAAATGAGACACAAGTTTATGCATTGGATTAAAAATTGTCAAAATAATACAGAACATACATATAAATTGATCTTTTCCAACTACAATGGCAGCTATCAATAGGCAAAAAAATACATTCAAGAATCACTACAGGAATCAATTCATTGCTATCAACAGATGGAGTAAGCACATCAAGATCCTTAAAAAGCAATGTCATGTCGTCTGCCACCAATGCAATTTGGTATGTTCCTATCATGTTAATTATTCATCCACTTTCAACAACTCCATCTACTCCAACAAATAAAATGTCTACTTCATCCATAATATATGCCACAGCAGAGTCTAAGTTCCACAAGAAAATCAAGTTTGGACAACTCATTGGACAATCTTAATCCTGTCTGATCAGGCCTTCCTTCTACAATTTTAAAAGCATGTAAAAGTAATAAGAGGAAAGAAAGAGTAACCAGATGATTAACAAATCGATAACAGAAATACCATTTAAAAAGAAATTAGAAATGATGTATTCTCATTAAACTACAACATTAATAAAAAAAAAGGGGGCAACTATGATGTCCAGACCATCTCTGCATAGCTAAGTCAACAACCTTCATATTATGAGTACTTTCTTTCCTACCAAGACTAGCTGCTACTTCAAGAGTTTTGTTCATCATTTCCTATAGACCTTTGGGTTCGCGTAAGTAAGTATCAGCAATATGGGTTTTATCCACAGAAAACACACAATTGAAATTTGGCATATCAAATATTTCAAGTGTGCCACCCTCATAACAAACAGTACAATATATATCTCCTTGATCATGAGTTGCACCATCAGCACCATCTATGGCTTCACCAACATCAGTTGGAGCCAAGCATCTGTGCTTGTCTTCCGAAGCCAAGGCTCTGTAAGGTTACTAATGCAAATCCATTCACATTTATGAAAATAATTAAAAAAACAGACAAGCAAACTTGTAGTGATGGAATGAATTGAGTTGGGGTTCAGTGAGTCTGATTCGGGTAAGGAATGACTTCGCAAGTTGGGTAGCAATGGTGTGGCGAGAGAGAAGGGAGTGACGGGTAACAACATGGTGTCGCGGAAAGCAAGTGATGGTGAGAACGAACTCAGATGAAGAATAAACGGTGCGGCAGAAAGCAAGTGATAAGGAGGGGCAAAAGCAGAGATGAGACTTTGGTATTAAGGCGAAATATGATGAACACTCGTATTCTACAAACTGATTCTTTAGATTACAGTATTTTGATCAACGATCCTAAGTAGATTCTTTAAATCTAATGGCTATTATTTTTTATGACACCATGTCATTATGACATCACAAAATTTGCCAATCCTACAATCTAGGAGTGAGTAGAAAAATATTAGTTATAATTGATTTAACTCAGTTTGTGACAAAAAAAAATTTTTCTCATACAATAAAATTATACAAATAAAATTTACCATAAAACTTCTTACTAAAATTTATCATAAAACTTCTTACTCAATAAACGTTTACGACATAATAAAAAATAATGTTCTTGAAACTTGCAAATAACTATAATTATAAGAAATTTTTTTTGTGATCAATTATAACATTATACAAATTTTTAATTATTAAATGTAATAGAAAATTATGTAAATATAATCTAAAAATACTAATATTAATATTAATCAAATATAATTTAAATAAATAAATAAATACATATAATACTGATTAATATTAAGTGAACTAATTTAAATTATTAAATTCCATATTTATAATGAAACTAGTCACGCATTCATGCCTTGCGCGGGCAATTTTTAATTATTTTATACTTTAAGTTTTAATAAATTATTTATTTATTTATACGTTGGAATACATATAGCTATTTATTTATAATTAAAATTTATATATTTTATATAAAAGTAAGGAATAATAGAAACAATATTTAAAATTAAATAAATAGAAAAGATAAAAGTAAAAATAACAAATGATACATCAAAAATAAAAAACCACCAAAAATTTGCATTTTTATCATGAAAATTACAAATAATTAAATTGTTTATAATAAAGACAATTTTTGTTTTTACTTGAATTGATTTATGAGAGCTCTATGAAGCCTTAAAACACTCCTTAGTGCTGACAAATAAACAAAAAAAAAATCATAAGTTAATTTCAATAAAAATTTACGAAATTGAAATTTTTATTAAAGATTGAAGAAGCAATTATACACCAGAAACAATCTTCATGAAGAAGTTTTAATGATATTGTAGGCGGCGGGGTCTAGCGTGTGCCCAAGTGTTTGGCGACAATACTGTGTGAGCTCGAGGCACATTAGGAAATATATAATGGACTTGAGGTCCAAAATGGAGATGTAGTCACCACCCGAATGAAAGCTGGGACACACTGTATAGCAATTGGATTTCACGGAGGTTCCCAGAAGCCGTCATCAGAGATCGGGTTCAGAAACTAGGTATGAGCTTTTGAATGCCTACCCAACCTTACAGTTGTCCTCCATGTGTGTTTTTTATTTTATTGCCTTAAATTATTTCCTTATTATCATTTGAAATGCAGTCATTTTTTATTTTATGTTCAATGTCCAAGTTTGCACTTGCTCATTAACCCAACACTTATTACAAATAATGGTGACAATTTTATAAACATACATTCAAATGATATGGGGAAGGATTAAGGATTACAATCTTTTGATTATAAAAATACAATAAATGGAAAATAAACCAAAATTAAATGATCTCAAGAACTAATTAAGGAATCAAACATTCCTTAATTGAAAATCATACTAAAATCCTACAATAAACAAGAATTAGTTTTTTCTCACAAAACAACAATTATCATCTACAAATAAACTGAGGGTGTCCACAGTTTGCCCCTTTGGTTTTTTAAAAATTGGATTTTTGAAATCAATGTTTTCAAAAAAGCAACATGCATAACAAAAGCAATAAACAACAAAAACAACATACCTGACCTTCGAGCTTCGCTCGCGTTGTCAGCCTCAAAAATTCAAACTCGAGAGGTCAAAGTTTGAAACTTACTGAAATAATCTTGAAACGTGACCGTGATCCTCAGTTTTTCTGGCCCGATCAACCACTTATTATAGTTGAACTTGAATTTTAAGCCTTTCTGACACAAGAAATCACTCAGTAGAGAGATGATGAAAATGTGACCGTGATGCTCAGGTTTTCCTGGCCCGATCAGCCACTCATTAATATTTGAATGTGAATCTCGAGCCTTTCTAACATGAGAAATTACTCAGTAGAGAGATGATGGAAATGTGACTGTGATCCTCGGGTTTTCTTAGCCCGATTAGCCACTCATTAATATTTGAGGTGTGGGTCTTAGATCTTTTTGACTTAAGAAGTCACTTAGTAAAAAAATGGAAATGGGACCGTGATCCTCGGGTTTTCCTCACCCGATCAACCACTCATTAATATTTGAACGTGAATCCTAAGCCTTTCTGATTCGAGAAATCACTCAATAGAGAAATGGAGATGCACTTCAGGGATTTAAACCCGACCATACACTGCTTACGATGTGCACTTCGGGGACACAGCCCCACCAAACACTCCTTGGAAAAAAAGATGCACTTCGGGGATTCAAACCCAACTAGATACTCCTTGTGGCATGCACTTCGGGGACACAACCCGACCAGACACTCATTGGTTGATGCTTCAATTAGAAAATCTTTAACTCTAGAATATCAATTTTGGAGTACACTCGGAAAGTGAAACAAGAACAATAATTTTTCTCTTTCTTCTTTTTCTTTCATTTTTTTAGGCTCCGATGGGGAATATACACCTGATGGGCCAATAGCCCTGGAACATATACCTGGCAGGGCTCTTTTATCTCAATTAAGCTCATTTATTAAGTGGCCTGGCCCACTTTCCTTTCTTTCCTATAAATACCCCCTTTCTTTTCTAAAAAGAAATTCACTTTTGCTTTTTCCTTTTCTTTCAAATCCTCTCAAATTTTCTTTAACTTTCTCAAATTCTTATTGACATGGATGCTGTAAAGATCATAAATTTACTAGCGTAGGATCAGGTATCACCTACAATGCATCCCGTGCACAACTTTGGTCTCAATATTGGAGATGAGATCCCTCTTCTAGTAGATGTGCGATCCCATATCTGTGAATTGGTTGTAGGAGAGGTTAGTACACGATTTCTTTGATCTTCCCTGCAAATAGGATTGAAGAACATCAAGTTAAAGCTTTTAAATGTGTATTTATTGCTTTTACCTAGAGAAAATTTAATTTAATTGAATGAAATTACAAAATTTAAATTTTTGTGTCAGAGTGCCGACACAAAGAGGCATCGCCTCTTCGATGGGGTGACCGCCTCTTCCCTTCTTTGTGTCAAGGCAACAAATAAAGGGGCGATCACCTCTATCCTCTCTAGCAGCAATCTATAATTTTACTTCAACTCCTTGTTTGCATTGTAGCTTGATGTCCATATGCTCAAGAAGGGTGCCAACCGCATTTGGTATAATAGCTTCCCAGACAGGATTAAAGCTAGGATTGTTAACACCAATTTTCAGATTTCATTCTCACTCTCCTGAGTTCTCAGGGACAAACTGACTACCAGCCCTTGCATGTACTAATGGAGAGGTGGGCCGACACCACTCACATCTTTCACCTCCCTTTTAATGAGTTCACTCTGGATCCAGTCTCTTTTGCTACTATGACTAGCATTGCCTGTGCGGGAGATTCTATCCCAATTGATACGAGTCTGTATCACTTGATGCCAAACCATCTTACTCATATTAAGCGTTTGCTAGGAATGGTCCCGGACATGAAGGGGACCCACACCATGAAGATTGACTCCATCAAGAGCTTCTAAATGCAGGCTATAGTGGAGGCCGCCACTACTCCTTGAGATATTGACCAAGTGGTCAAGGCCTTTCTTGTCTACCTGTTGGGCACTACCTTTTTTGCATACACTGCTAGCTCAATAAACTTGATTTTTTTGCCACCTAAGAGGAATCTGGATTTGGTGGCCATCTATGACTGAAGGAGCTGCGCTCTAGCATTTCTCTATAAGAGTATAGATGAGATGGTGCGAGGAGCTAGACGACTCTGCAGCTTTTGGCATGCCATTCTAGTATCTTCTTTCTTTCTTTTTCCTTAGATTCATCCCATAATATCATTATCATCATGATTTGCTAACAACTTTTCTTCGCTTTACAGGATTGGGCCTTGGAGCTAGAGCTAGTGGTCGAGATCACCTGCATTTGCGATACTCCTTTCCCTGCCATGGTGAGATGGGGCCCTAATCATGCTTAGAGGAGGCTAGTCGATTGTGTGCACATCAATCATGAGTGGCTAAACTCCCTCACATTTGACGAGGTACAATACCTACAAACATAATCATAATTAGTAACAAGTTTGTTAATCACATTCATTCACTTATCTATTTGCTTTTAATAGCTACATCTGGACTTATGGGTTCCTCAGGACATGTGGACACCAATTGTGATTCACTTAATCTCATAGTCCAGGAAGAGGGTCCTGCTTTAGGGACCTGATTGTAGAGTCTGGTTTCTTAGCGAGAGGATATACTCTTAGCGTTTGGGCACTAGAGTGAGACGACCACCTCTTCCCCCTCCTCGCCACATCTTCTGAGCTCATCTATTAGAGGGAGATGACCTTGATACGGCCTGTGAGGGAGAGGATGCAGGTGATTTCTGCGAGAGGAGGAGGTATCAGTATGCAAACTTCCCACGGACCTATCTATTGCAGAAGGAGCCTCTTGATGCCTCCACACCTTAGGCAAGTATATGATTCTATTAAGAATATAATTTTGCATTTTTTTTACAGCTATAACTTCCTGACTCAATTTTCCACTTTTAGGCACCTGCCAAAGCACTAGCTACCATCCTAAGCCCACTACCCTTCAGAGACCTCAGCAATATTCTAGTATCATACCTGGTGATGAGGGCACCTCCTCTAGTGCGCGACCCTCTAGGGATCCCTACAGCTCTTAGTCTCAGATGGTAGCGGGTAGTCTTGCTGCTCCTCCTGACTTACTGACCCGATGTCGGTTGCCTTCTGGTGAGTTGTTTCGACAGTTTATGATGCTGGACATGAGCTTAGAGCCAGTGTTTATCCTAGAGACCTCCACTCATATGAGTTCTCCTCCTTTTGGAATCTTGTTTTTTAACTTGATGATTTAACATAAGGTTTATTCTAATAAATTATCGATTACACAAATTCCTCATGATCAGGGAGAGTACATGTACCAGGTCATCAAAGCCCAGTGAGACTTCCTGAGGAGCATGATACGACAGTGGAAGGTAACAATCATTTTGTATTTCTATATGTATGCATGCTTTCATGATGTCTTACCTTTTGTTGTATTTTGATAGGATCAATATGGTGCTAGTCAGGCTAGGTCACTACTCTTAAGTGTCAGCTGGCGGCCCTTCAGGTGGAGGAGGATGATGATGAGGACGAGGCTAGCGATGGTGAGGAGGAGCCGGCTGGTGAGCATGCGGGAGATGGCAACGGTGATGAGGGGGATGACCACGCTGATGACCACGTCGATAAGGGAGGTGACTATAGAGGTGATGAAGACTGATAAGATGCAGCAGATGCCTATTAGCTAGGATCATAGACTAGGAACATTTTTGCCATTCTACACTATTGCTTCCATACTAACTGAATTGATCTTTTACTTTTAGCATTTTCATATTTTGTCTGGATGAATGATATAACATTTAAATCCACTTTACATGCTTTTCGGAGCAATTAAAGAACACTTTTATTACAAAAATTGCCTTTTTTTTTATAACTGAACCTTATATGTACAATACAATCATTTCTGTGATAAGAGAAAAAAATGTGCCCCTACTGTTAGAGAGGTGTTGCCTTTTTATTGGGGTGTCGCCCTTTTATGATGGGGCGTTGCCTCTTTGTGAAGAGGCGAAAGGGAATCGCCTCAATACGCAAAGGCATCGCCTCTACGAAGGGGTGATCGCCTCTACAACAACAGTTTACAGCTCATTAAAATCCCCAATCTATTTTAAAATCCCTAAATTTCTTACTTCCACCATTCTTCTTTATTTTCTTCCTCTGAACAAAACTCTAACCTTCGAACATGACCGAAAGAAGCTTGAAATAGCTATAGTCGATCCTGAAGAGCTTGGATGACAGATCTTAGGCTAAATTAGAACCATTTCATCTATCCGTTTTTTGGATCTCTACATGCTAGGAATATCAACTTCCCCTTTCTCATGTTCTAGCTCAATTCTAGGATTCCCACAAGCATGTTTTTTGGTTCAACACAGTAGAGTTATGCCCCTTGCCAGAGGAATTTGAAGCTATCTTAGGCTCTTCAATGGATTTTGCTTCTCAGATTACAGTTCCTATTATTGAAGCCCTGGATTTGCATTCGATCCAATATTAAATGGCTAGAATGTTCAATTCCACCCCCCCTAATCTTCTCTTCATCACATTTTTGGTAATGAAGTTCTGATAAGTTCTCTTCTCAAGGTGGCTGTAACTATCGATAACAACAAGGTTTACTGGCCTCGGTTGATTGCTCTTTGCTTATATGCCCAACTTTTGCTCATTTCTATTTCTGGCTACTGTGATCTAAAACTTTTGCACATTCTTAATCAAGTGGAAGCAGGCTTGAGCCCCTTTCCTCTCATCCTAGCAGAAGCTATCATTGAATTAGACAGCTTTCCAGAGACTGGGTGATTCTCGGGAAGTCCACTATTGCTGGAGGTTAGCTTTCTCCTTCTTTTCTCCATTTTCTACTTCATTGTCATTTTTACCCATTTACCACTTTTAGGCATGGTTTTATGAAAAGCTGAGGCTGCTGGAGCCTCCTAGAGACATCACGCATTATAGAGCCAAACATTGCCGTACCAGAAGACTTTCCCCTATTTCGGAAGACATGTGAAATTGGCTATCTACATTTCCTAACACTATGATTCAGTGCATGTGCCTTTGGTGGAGATTGCAGTATGTGACTATTCGGTCTTACACCTACTATGTTCCTATAGCCGGACTCCACTTTGCCACTTTCTACAACCTTGCTCGACTTTGTAAGCAATACGGACAGAAGCAGTTGATTGTAGGACTAGTTCATGAGTTCCAGCCAAGGCCTCTTTTTTAAAATTTTCTAGATAATTTGGTCCTTGTAGGAACATTCTGAGGCGTATCGACTACAATGGAGACCCATCCACTGATGATTAGTATAAAAAAGTGGATTCAGTTTTTTAACAAACAGAACATGATGAATTTGTAAGAAATAAAAGAACAAGAGAATTGCAAACATTGAGTGTTCAATAGAAGAAAAGAAGGAAATATTAGTTTACGTCACTTAATCTTTACTTTTCCTTTTTGTTGGATGGAATTTCTTTTTTAGTTAAGCAGTTTGTAATAAATACTTAATGCAACGTTCAACAATGATAAAGGCAATTCATTCCATTTAATTTAAGCATAATTTGGTTATACATTTTTGCTTCTAACATATCTATTGTCATTAATTAGCTTGCCCTTGTAAGTTTTCCAACTAACTATTCTCCCTCTCTCTCTCCTTTTACATGTCCTTAATTTTTGCCAGGACCGCCTTTTTCAAGATTTTCAATCTAGCAGGACTTTTTCATTTTTCATTTTTCTATCTCTTACTTTTGCCTAGGTAGCCTCTTTTGAGGTTTTCTCCCTAGCAAGACTTCATAGAAAGTACTTTTTCAGCTTATATAGGTTGATGGGCTCTTTGAATTCATTTCCTTCCATATCCAAAAGGAGAGCAGTGCCCTTGGAAACAACTTCTTTACTAAGTATGGACCTTCCCAATTTGGCTTAAATTTTCAGCATGGTTCTGTCATGGTCAGCCTAGTGAGCTTAATACTAGGTCCCCCTCTTTGATCTTGCCCGGCTTAATTTTCGTGTTGTAAGCTCAAGCTATCCTCTTCTGATAAAGCTAAGAATGATACATGGCTTTCATCCTTCTCTTGTCTAAGAGCGTTAGCTGTACTAAACAGCTTTCTACCTAATGATATTTGGGGATTTTAGATTCCAAAAGAACTTGCATGGACTGAATTTCCACCTCCATCGGTAATACTGCTTAACACCCATATACTAAAGAATACAGAGTTACACCAGTTGATGTTCTAGTAGTAGTTTTGTATCCCTATAATCCAAATTGTAGATAATCTGACCAATCTCGCAGTTTTCCATCATCTTTGACAAGATCCTCTTCACATTCTTATTTGCAGCTTCTACTATACTATTCACTTGCGGTCTGTACGAAGATGATCTATGATGCTCAATCTTGTATTCTTTTAGCAAAGCTACCATTTTTGCTCGAAAATGAACACCATTGTCAATGACAACATGATAAGGCAATCCGTATGTACAGATTATGTTTTTTTCAATGAACCTTGCCATCTATTTTGATCTGACAGTGGCATATGATTCTACCACAACCCACATAGAGAAATAGTCAATGGCCACCACAATGTAGTGATGACCGTTCAAAGCTTTTGGCCTTATCTCCCCTATGATTTTTCAATTTCCCATACTGTAAACAGCCAAGGAGAAGTCACCCCTCTAAAATTCCATAGAGGGTAAATGGCTAACATCGCCATATGCTTGGCAGTTATGACATTTCTTTACAAATTTCACGTAGTCTGCCTCCATCGTTAGCCAAAAGTAGCCTTGATGCGCTATTTTCTTAGCAATCACTGTTCCATTCATATGCAAACCATACACTCCTTAATGAACCACTTCCATAAGTTTCTGGGCTTTATCTTTATCCGCACATCTCAAATGCACTCCAGTTGGCACTCTCATATACAACATTCCATTATGGCTGATAAATTGATGAGATAACATCCTGAGAGACATCCTCTCTTTCCTATCAGCATCTTTGGGAAACTGTCCCATTTCTATGTATTGCTGTAAATTATGGAACCATGGTTTCTCTATGGGGTTGATTGGCATTACCCTTATCTCTTTATAACAAGGGATTCAAGATTTTATAAGAATAAGAGGTTTGACCTCTACCTATTTTCCTCTTTCCCAGGTCAAAGTTAAAGTGGCTAAGGCATATACCATCTGATTCTCCTCTCACAGCAATTAAACAAATTTGCATTGAGCAAAGGATAATAAAATAGTAGCCGAATAATCCCTGTACAATCTTTGTTTATCTTCCATCACTTCCCATTGTTTAGAGATTTGTTTCACCACTAGCTTAGCGTCTCTGTATAATGTGATTTCTTTTACCCCCAGATTTCAGAGTGCTTCCAAACTAAATATGCAAGCTTCATATTCAGTTTGGTTATTAGTGACTTCAAATTCTAATCTTTTTACCATCTGGATCATTTCTCCTTCTGGTGAGATCAGAATCACACCAATGCCTGCTCCTCTATTATTGACTGCTCCATCGAAGTACATTATCCATGTTTGGATTTCTATTGCCCCAGGTGCTCATCTAAAAATTTCAACTCCCATTCCTGTTCATCACCCACAGGATTTTAAGCTAATAAATCTGCTACAGCTCTCCCTTCTACCACTTTCTTTGCCACATAGTTTATGTTGAACTTTGTGAGCAGGACTAACCATCGGGCTAACTTTCCTATGAGTGACAGAGTCTGCTAGAGATACCTCAGGGGATCATGTCTAGAAACTACTTAAACTCTGTAAGACCGAAAGTAATGTCAGAGCTTCTTCGTTGCCCAAATCACAGCCAAACATGTCTTTTCTACCAAACTGTAGTTGGCTTCTTAAGGCAAGAGCTTCTTGCTCAAGTAATACACTATATGTTTGACCTTTCTGTCATCTTCTTGAGCTAACATTGCACCTATCGCTTCTCTTTTGATTGCCAGATAAAGGATTAGAAGTTTACCCAATTTCGGTAGTCGTAATACTAGAGGATTCATCAAATAATTCATAATAGTCTCAAAACCTTACTGACACTTGTCATCCCAGATCACTGGTTGATTCTTTTTCAGGAGCTTGAAGTTCGTCTCACAAATGGTAGTCAGCTTAGCTGTGAACCTGCTAATGTATTGCAATCGCCCAATAAACCCTCTGACTTCTTTCTCGTTCTTTGGTGCATGCATCTCTAGGATTGCTTTAACCTTGTTTGGATCCACCTCTATTCCTTTATGACTGACAATGTGCCCTAGCAGCTTTCCAAAGGTTACTCCAAAAACACACTTCTTTAGGTTCAATCTGAGATTGTACTTTTCAACCCTGGCTAGGAATTGGTCTAAAGCCTTGAAGTGTCTTTCCCGTGTTGGAGACTTTACCATCATATCATCCATATATACTTCTATTTTCTTGTGGACCATATCGTGTAGCAGAGTTGTAGCCATCCTTTGATAGGTAGCGCCCGTATTTTTAAAACCAAATGGCATGATTGAATAATAGTAGACCCTCATTAAGTGGTGAAAGAAATCTTCAGCTTGTCAATCATTGCCATCATAATTTGGTTGTATCCAGATAAACCATCCATGAAAGAGTACATTGCGCTTGAGGCTGCACTATTGACCAAGGTGTCAATATGTGGTAAGGGGAAATCATCTTTCGGGCTAGCATTGTTCAAATCCTTGTAGTCTACACACATTCTGACCCTTCTATCCTTCTTAGGAACCGGCACTACATTGGCTAACCAGTAGGCGTCATCCATTACCTCTAAGAACTTTACTTTTAGTTTCTTTTCCATTTCTTCTTTGATCAATAGAGCGCATTTCAATTGCAATCTTCTCTTCTTTTGCTTTACTGGTCTAATGTATAGATATATTGGGATCCTATGTTCTATAATTTCCCTATCAATTCCAGGAATATCCTTGTAGCCCCAAGCAAGTACTTTTTATCTTTTTCTTAAACGTTTCTTCCATTTTTATTCTCTCATCAAGAGTCAAATTAGAAGCAATAAGTATATTCTTAGGGTTATCACATATGCCTAAATTAAATGATTCAGTTTGCACTGAATTAATGTCAAATATATGCATGAAGTGATCATCAAAAATAGAATAACTATGAGGAAACACATCACATAAATAGGCAAAGTCAGATCTTATTGCATTAACTTTTGAAAAGAAAAGATCATCAGTGTCAAACATGTTTGCAAGAGAAATGTCAAGATCATCATAGAAGATATTTATGATAGAATTAAAGACAAAAGATTGGAAGCCACGCTCCCCTTCCTTATCCACAGTTTCCTTTAACTCTACCATAGGGATGTCTTTTTTTGGCTCTGGAGTATGCACTAGTTCCTCTACCACAGGTTCCTTAATAGTAAATTCTTTTGCCCCACCCGCATGTTCAACAAAGATTTCGAAACAGGGGACCAACTTTTTTGCTATCATCAATGGTTCTGGATTACCGGTGTATAAGAGTAATGGGTGCCTTCCTCCATGAATGTCTCCTATAGTTCCTTCCACTTTTTAGCCTTAGGCTTTGAGCTTTTAGACTTTTGATATCCTAACCCGTACTTTAAAATAGGGACCTTTGGCTCTACGAACTCTGGCAGGCCGTGTTGGTTCTTCCATAGTTCCATTCCGGGCATGAAGTTCATGTTCTTCATCATGCTTGCTATTTTTGGATTAAATTCATCCTCATAGATCATGCAGACCTCAAAGCTCGGACTGACCAAGAATTTCATTGGAAGCTAGCTTCAAAGCAGCGATTGCAACTTCAGTTTCCACTATTATAGTGACTACTCTCCCCTTATGCGAAAACTTAATTTTTTGGTGCACAGTTGATGGCTCTTCTCTCAAGGGATGGAACCACAACCTCCCTAATAACACGACAAAGGTTACAGGGATGTCAATGACATGCAGGTTAACCCAAACCTCAATGGGTCCTGTCTTGACTAACGCCCTGAAGGTTCCTTCAACAGTCCTTTTTGTGTCATCATAAGCCTTGATGACTACCTCATGTGGCTTCAGATCGGACACTGCCAGTCCTAACTTAGGTAGGATTTTCAAAGGGCACACTTTGATAGCGAATCCACTATCCACCATCACGCAATAAGTGAGTTTTCCTATTCATTTCGGCCTTTATGAACAAGGCTTTAATGTGGTCTCTACCCTCAAAAGGTAGGTAATCATCTGCAAAAACAATTGCCCCCTGAGGGCTTTCCATCAATGAATCCAACATTTGACCAAGAGTATGGGTTGTAGGGATCTTCCTATGATCAAGGGTCATAACCAGTGCCTCCCGATGGGCTTTAGAGTGCATCAGTAGCTCCCAAAACTGATGAGATTCTTCTCATCTCTCTTGGCTTCAACGACTTTCTCATTCAGTTTCACTTCATCAACTTTCTCCTTCTCGTTCAACTCTTCTTTTGAGCTTGTTTTCTCTTCTTCCAACCCTAAAGCTCATGCTTCTTCTTCTTTCTTTTCATCCTTTCTAGTTGACTGGGCTTTCTTTCCCTTATCTCTCTTCCACAGATCAATTTGTCCCTCTTCCTCATCAATAGAACTCCAAATGTCAAAACATTCACATTTAGTTCCATAGGGTGTTGATTCAAATGTGGGTCTTTGGTTTTAGGTTTTAAGGATGTGGATGTGGCATCAACAAAGGAATTAAGGACTTATTCCTTTGTTTACTAGTTGATCGGTCTCAGCAGGCTAGTGCTTCATCTATGCTAACTTAGCTCTCCACCTGATCAAATAATCAGCGAAAGACTCATTGAATTTTTGCTTAATGTTCTATAAGTATCTTAAAGATGCTTCCATTTGAATATTGAGACTATACTGCTTGATAAACACAGCAAATAATCCCTCCCAATCAGCTTGGATATGAGATTCCAAGGCATCATACCATCTGATCAGTGCTCCCTCCAAGGATAGAGGAAATTGTTTGATAGTATGTGCTTTGTTCAAGCTAGTTATCCTCCTGTGGGTCATGTATTCTTGAAGGAAATCAGTTATGCTACTTAGGCTTAAGTATAGTGTGGTAAGCACTAACCTAAGTAGAGTAAATTTTGTAAATTTACTTTCTCAAAACCCTTCATCACATGAAGGATTTCCACTCCTAAGATCCATTTTGCATTTAAACACATAACTAACATACATCAACATGTATAAATATAAAACTTAGGAAATCATATTAGCGGGATACTTACAATTTCCTAAGAGTTTGATGTAGACCATAAGTAATCTACTACAATGGATTACTCTCTTGAATCAATGCTAAGCCACCCAAGTGTATGGCCTCTAGCTTGAAACACCAAAGCCCTCCAATCACCTTCTTGCCTTTAATCAAGTATGGTTCCAAGCACCTCTCTTATGACCCAAGAAGCTTGAACTAACTTGATTCTACAAACAAGTATAAGAGTATACTTTTGGTATATGTTTGGTTTCCTTTTTGGTTTATTTCGTGTCTCTGCAATCTCCACTAACACTTAATGGATATGATATCTCCTCACCTTACTAACTCTTAATAAGGTCATATTTATATGTAGATAATTAGGTTTTTATTAGATATAAACACATTAATATCTCTTATACCATCATCATTAGGAGGCCACTTTGCATGCCACCTCATGACTTGGTTAAGAGTGTATATATGTATATATCTTATAAGTGTAGAAAATAGATGTAGAGATTATTTAAACACATCTTATATGTTTAACCCACATATATATTTCTCTACACATCCCACTAACCAATTCTCCCCAAAAGTCAACTAAACACATATAAGAGAAAATATCTCCTAATATGCCAAAATGACTTAAATTGATAAATGGACTTGGGCTTGGTTGTTGGACCAACTCTCGAGCTAACATTTGGGCCAAGCCCAATCCATAAATCAATTAGGCCTAGTTAATGGACTTGGGCCTTTTGGTTGGGCCAACACTTGGCTCAAAGCTCATTCCATCAAACTAAATGGGCATTAAGTTGATGGGCCTTGGATTTGGGCCAACATTTGGCCCAAGCCCATTCCATCAATCTAATGGGCCTACATTAGGTTGATGGGCCTTGGATTAATCTTTGGGCCAAAACTTTTTTGGGCCTAGGCCCATACTCCTTGAGCCATTAATCCAAGTACATAAGGAAACAACATATATTCTTTATTTAATACTTTAATTAATATCTCATATTAATCAAGTATTTAATAATTAAACTATTGGTGGAATTAGATGTCACGATATGCTAGAATCATTGCTCAAAGCATAACTCCAATTTCATTAATCTTTATTAATTGATTAAACTCTTTAATCAATAATTAAATTAAGAAGGTGATATGAAAAAACTCTTATAGGTGTGACTTACTAGGTTCATGTCTAATTAGTAATGAGAATATAATATCAACTCTTGATATTATTTGAAACTCTTTCAAACCTAAATGTCAAAATCCAAATTATAAACATTTAGTTCTCATAAGTTGTGAGTGACCCCTAGCATCGATATCATAATTACCCAATTATAAATGAATGCATATGATGATTCATACGAACCCTTATGGTCATAATTACCATGCACTAGAATCCTTCATTAGAAGATCCCAATATAGCCTAAAGTCAAGTTAAAGTCAAACTCTAATAGCTTTATCATATGACCTCATCTCAAGTTATTCTTGATAAAATATAACAAATACTAGAAACACTTTCTAGCACTGAAACTCATTCAGACTATGTGATATTCTTCCTAGTCAGGAACTTTATTCATCAAGAATAAACTTAGATAGCATAGGATCTATCCCGGTTCACTCCAGGCAATGAATTCTATCTTGGCTGAACACTCATCCCTACATTAAACTGATTAGAGCCAGCACACACCATATACCCATGTGTGAATAACACAAGTATGTAAGTGGTAACAAACTCTAACTACTCAAATGTGGATGACCGTGTCACCTCAGGTCAAAGGACTATATGCACCATTATTGTAACGTCCCACCTAATGCATTGCATTTATTTGCATAACATGCATAACATATAGACATGAGAAATACATGAGATATATGTGGTATTAATTCTAATGTTAAATAGGAGAAGATTATAAATGTTTACAATTAAGTTCATAACAAGAATTAGGAAGTTAAGGGTTTGAATTGATTTCTTAAAAAAATATATATAGGACTTAAATTGGTTAAGTTGATTAAAATAAATAAATAAATATATATATATATATATACACATATATGTATTTATACAAAGATTTGTCTATATTGATTATGAGACAAGGGAAGGAAAAAGAATATATTATATTTATACACTTGATTGTTTTCAAAATAAAAAAAATAATAATAATAATAAAATAAAATGAAAATAAATAATATGTGATAATTGATAGAAGGCCATCAAATAAAAAAAAAAGAGAAACATACGGGTAGAAAATAAGTAAAAAGAAGGAAGGAAAATAAAAAAAGAAGAAGAAGAGAGGAGTCTGAAGTTCGATCATGTATGAACAGTAATATCGTTTAATCTTAACTTTAGTTTTGTAACTTCAAATTAGATGATGTTTGCTTTCAAAGAAAGCTTGAGATGTTTACTAAGAAACTTACAGAAATAGGGAAAACATAATTCTACTATTTCAATGGTCATTTGGGGCTGAACATTTTATTGCTCAAATTTTATCAATGATTTGAGTATGGTAGATTATTTCTTAGGATCCTTCCTTTATACACCTTCAATTGAAACAAAATCAATTTTAAATTATTCTTGACACATATGGTTAGTGATCTAGAAAGTTTTATCTTAAGATTAATTGTATAGAATTTGCAAATGTATTCCCAGAGGAGGTTACCTAGTTTACCTCCACCTCGAGAGACTGATTTTGAGATAGAAACTATA
This sequence comes from Mallotus repandus, assembly GCA_949671775.1. Lineage (NCBI taxonomy): Eukaryota > Viridiplantae > Streptophyta > Magnoliopsida > Malpighiales > Euphorbiaceae > Mallotus > Mallotus repandus. The sequence continues at coordinate 3,047 of CATIWM010100511.1, read as the reverse complement.
CCTAGGGTAGCACTAATATCAATTACACCATATAGAATGGCACCCTTAGAGTTGAAAGAATTAAAGAAGCAGTTAGAAGAATTATTAGAGAAAGGGTTTATTAGACTGAGTACATCACCATGGGGAGCTCCGATGTTATTTGTAAAGAAGAAGGATGGCAGTTTAAGATTGTGTATTGATTACAGGCAGTTAAATCGAGTTACCATATAGAATAAATATCATTTGTTATAGATTGATGATTTGTTAGACCAGTTAAAAGGAGCAACTATGTTTTCCAAAATTGATTTAAGGTCTGGGTATCGGCAATTAAGAATTTCAGAAGCACACATACCAAAGACTGCATTTAGAACACGATATGGGCAATATGAATTTATTGTGATGCCATTTGGAGTAACAAATGCACCTGCTACTTTTATGTCACTCATGAACAAAATATTCTAGATGTATTTAGATCGATTTTTCATTGTGTTTATTGATTATATACTGATTTATTCGGAGACTCAAGAACAACATGAAGAATATTTAAGAATAGTGTTACAGATTTTGAGAGAAAAGCAGCTTTATGCAAAATTTAGTAAATGTGAGTTATGGCTAGAAGAAATTGCATTCTTTGAGCATATTGTTTCCAAAAATGGTGTACAACCTGATCCTTCGAAGATTACAGCCATAAAGGAGTGGGAACCCCCTAAAAATGTTTTAAAGGTACGGAGTTTTCTAGAATTGGATAGATATTATAAGAGATTTGTTGAAGGATTTTCAATTATTGCTAAACCATAAACAAACTTACTGAAGAAGAATGTGATATTTAAATGGGATGCTAAATGTGAGGAAAGTTTTAAAGAATTGAAGAAAAGATTAATTTCTGCACCAATTCTGACCTTGCCATCAGGAAATGGGGGATATATAATTTTTGCAGATGCATCACAGCAGGGATTGGGATGTGTGTTAATGCAAAATGAAAAAGTTATTGCTTATGCTTCTCGACAGTTAAGGAGTCGTGAACTGAATTATCCGACACATGATCTAGAATTGGCAGCAATTGTACATGCTCTAAAAATATAGAGGCACTATCTATACAGGAAAACATTTTAGATTTTCACTGACCACAAAAGTCTTAAATATATTCCAACACGAAAGGAATTGAATTTGAGATAGAAAAGGTGGATGGAGTTGATAAAGGATTATGACTGTACCATAGATTATCATCCGGGAAAAGCCAACATAGTTGCTGATGCTTTGAGTAAAAAAGCCAATGAGAGAAGTGTTGGAATGATTTGCCATGCAATAAGGTCATTAGTAGAACTTAGAACATTGCTTGTAGAATTTGCACATCATGATGATATACTTATTGGTAGCATGCATGTCAAGCCTTTATTGGAGAGTAAAATTCAAGAGAAGCAGATGATTAATCCATATTTGAGAAAAATGAGGGATAGGGTGCAATAAGAAATGAATAAACAGTTTACATTGAGGCACGATGGAATGTTGTTGATTAATGGACATGTTTATGTTCCTAATATATAAAAACTGAAAGAAGAAATTTTGAATGAAGCCCATTATGCACCATATGCAATGCATCCTGGAAGCACTAAAATGTATAGAGATTTATGATCTTTTTATTGGTGGCTGACAATGAAGAAAGATACAGCTGAATTTGTAGCAAAATGTTGGACGTATCAACAAGTAAAAGCTGAACATCAGGCACCGGCTGGTAAACTTCATCCATTGTTTATTCCGGAGTGAAAATGGGAGAAAATAACGATGGATTTTGCAATTGGACTTCCTCAAACTTTCAAGAAGCATGATGCCATATGGGTATTTGTTGATTGACTTACCAAATCAGCTCATTTTCTACCTATACAACAAGGTGATTCAGTAGACAAATTGTCTAGAATGTATATGTCAGAAATTATAAGACTACATGGAGTGCCAACATCAGTTGTATCAGACAGAGATCCACGGTTTATATCTCATTTTTGGGGAAGTTTACAAAAGGCTTTAGGAATAAAGTTACATTTCAGTACAGCATTCCACCCCTAGACAGATGGATAATCAGAGAGAACAATTCAAACATTAGAAGATATATTGAGAGCCTATATATTGAGAGCATGTATGCTTGGAGCCTGTATGCTTGAATTTAAAGGGAATTGGGATGAGCACTTACCGTTAATTGAATTTGCTTATAATAACAGTTATCATTCAAGTATTGGTATGGCTCCATATGAAGCTTTATATGGCAGGAAATGTAAAAATCCTATTTTTTGGGATATGGAAGGGTTACGGCAATTAGAAGGTCTTGAATTGATACAAAAAACTGTGGATAAGATTCAAATAGTCAAAAAGTGCTTAAAGGCTACACAAGATAGACAAAAGAGTTATGTGGACAAGCATATAAGAGAGATGGAGTATGATGTGGGTGAAAAAGTGTTCTTGAAAGTATCACCATGGAATGGCATTATACGATTTCGCAGGTAAGGAAAACTGAGTCCTAGGTACATTGGCCCTTATGAGATATTGGAAAGAGTTAGTCCTTTAGCTTATAGGTTAGCACTGCCATAAGAGTTATCTCAGATACATGACGTGTTCCATGTTTCCATGTTAAGACGATATAGATATGATCCTAGCCATATAGTACAAGAGTCAAAAACACAGTTGACAGAATATTTAAATAATAAAGAAGAACCACTTGAAATTCTTGATAGGCAGATAAAGAAGTTGCATAATAAAGAAATTCCAAAAGTAAAGGTTAAGTGGAGTCAACATTCACCAAAAGAAGCCATATGGGAAGTGGAAAAGGATATGAGAGTTCAATACCCCTACCTATTTCCTAAGATTGGTGAGTCAGACTTAACTTCAGGGACGAAATTTCCTAAGGTGGGGAGAAATATAACGCCCACCTAATACATTGCATTTATTTGCATAACATGCATAACATATAGACATGAGAAATACATGAGATATGTGTGGTATTAATTCCAATGTTAAATAGGAGAAGATTATAAATGTTTACAATTAAGTCCATAACAAGAATTAGGAAGTTAAGGATT
>CATIWM010100473.1:0-11360 GCA_949671775.1 Mallotus repandus | reverse complement strand
TTTTTCATGGATTGGTTGCCTTAGGGTTAGATGGATGTTCAATTAGGGTTTAATGAAATTGCATGTAATTAGGGAATAAGATAGTAATTAATAAGATAATTCTAAATGAACACAAGACTAAAAGAAGTTGGTATTCCGTATCCAGAACTCTTGGTTGTGGTGCTAGCTTGTATTAGAGAATCGAGTTACCACCACTTTCAATTTGTCCTAGTTATTACCCTAGCTGGCGACTCCTCATCTCCATGCCATGTCTTTGTGACAATGGTTAGTGTGTTCCCTAGAGCCCTGAGCTCAAACAGTGTCGCGGTTGCAATAAACCTGGGCGCGCGCTAAACCCTGCCGTCTACAAGCTGCCTTCTTCCTAGACGAGGACTGAGGTGATAGATTCTTGCCTAATAGATAAGTATAAATAAAGTATTTCTCCTCAAATTAGTGTAATAACCCGAATTTATATGGTTATTAATATTTTATTATTATTATTATTATTATTATCATTATTGTCATTGTTATTGTTATTACTATTATTGTTATTGGTATATAAACATTAATAATGTTATTATTATTATTACTTTATTCTATTTATTATTATAAAAAAAAAAAAGAAAAAGAGGAAAGGGAGGACCACAGAAAATTGGACTCGTGGTGTCCATGTTAATTATAAAAGAAGAATTGGGCCTGTTACTAATGGAAAAGAGAGGGAAAGCAACAGGAAGAAGACATATTGAGTGGTAAAATTTTCTTTTACTCCCTGAAATTTCTATCTTCTTCGTTTAACACCCAAATGAACTTCGATCGACCTCAAATTCGAACCATAGACTTGTCTAATCATCCTCTTCATTCTAGTAGTATTAGTTTTTGCATGAAGTGACTTTGAATAGTGTAGAATTGGCATTCTTCAGTCAGCCTTCTACCTCCATTTTGCACTGTTCTGGCAGGCTTCAAATGTAACAGTTGGTCCCATTGTGTTCCCCACGTTGTCAGGAGTCCATAGGTATTGACCACGCATTAGATCTACACCTGTAGTATATTTGGAGAATATTTTTAAGTAATTTCGGCTTATTTTCCATTTATGTAATTTAGTGCCTATTTTGGTTGGTTTGAGGCTTCAGATATATTATTCTAATTATTAGGAATATTTTGGTATATTCGGTTTTGTCGGATGTTGTGTTTTTTTTATGAGGATATGGCGGTCCTACCCGAAAATACCGTGAAATTAGGACTGGTCCAGAAAAATTCTGAAATTATTTTTATAAAACATAATAAATTGTGTTGATCAAATTCTGTAACTGGACCAAAGTCAAATTCCTTACAGATTTTGAAAAATAAATTCTGGAAAGTTTTTAGTGGAAATTAATTAATTTCCGTTTAAATTAGTTTAATTGTCAGAGATAAATTTCTTTAGCCTCAAAAGCTATATTTAGGACATTTCTAAGGTCATTTTATAATTTCCATGATTTTTATAATTTTTGGTATTTTGGAACTTTTTAATGAATTTTATTTGTGTACATAAACATGTTTTAGATAAATACTATTTATTTTAGAGAATTTCGGAGCGGGAGCTGTCGCATTTGGGCAGCCGAGGACACGTCAGCCGAGGACACGTCAGCCGGTACGCTTCACCTGTGAGTTAACTTTATAAAATGTTTGTTGAATATATATATATATATATATTAGAATTTCCATGTGGTTAATATTATATTAGTTGAATATATGAATTTAATTATGTTTATGAATATTTTATTATTATTAAGAGCTTTGGAATGCCTTAGCTTGTTTTCCTTTCTTTTATTTTATTTTATATACGAGATACGTATGTTTTGGAGAAAATAATAGAATGTGCTATCTAGTGGGTGTCACTAGGACCACGTGCGCACTGGTTATGATATTGTGTTTGTTATATGTGGAATTGGCTCGGTGGAGCATGATCTCTTGGGCTGTATGTGAAATGGCTCAGTGGAGCTTGTTCTCTTGGGCTAGATTTGAGATGTAACTCGGTTGAGCTTGTTCTCTCAAGACATCAATAATGGAATAAGTGATTGGATTGCGACTGTAACTCGGTTGAGCTTGATCTCTCAGGACGACAGTTATTTGGATTCAATAGAGCCTAAAGGCTATTAGAGTTGATGGTTTAGGGTTCTACCATATTTTTCTACCAATAATTTAATATTATATGATTCATATGAGAATTTCATATATATAAGTGATTTGTGAATTCTGGAAAGGATTTTATATAAACATTATTTGAGTAAAGTTAAAGATTTTAAATATTTATATTTATTTTATTTAAAAAGGGTTTTAATTAACTGTTTTAAAATGAGCATGCATTTTATAAAATTGATTATCAGTGAGGTCTGATTCTCCTCAATTTATTTTTCCAGGATCTCACAGTTAGATCAATTCTAGACAACGTCTATGCCGGGTTTCTTCTTCTCCGGCTATTTTGTGTAGGTTTGTTTGATAAAAGTATTATGTACTTAAATTCTAGATACCGCAATAGTTAGTTAATTGACTTATAGGAATATGTATTTGTGATTTGGTATTTTTAAATGCTACCTTGTATTATGGATTATATTGTGATGGAGTTATTTATGTATTTGTAGATTTGGTGTGGATTATTGGAGTGTTTGTGAAGTAGTTATGGTTGTAAATTATTTTAGGAGTGTTATTTTCGATTCTACTGGTTTTAGTTTGTTTTCGGTACAAAGAAAACTCTGCTGGATTTTTGTTAAATTTTAAAGTGAGAAAATTTTATTGTGAAATTTCTTAAGGCTTACTATGGGTTTCAGAAGCTTCATGCTTTCCCATTCCCTAATGTCGGTCATGTGCCCATGGGGTTCAAGTTGTGACAACCTTTGTAATACCATTCAACGAAAAATTTATTCTATGAATAATTGAATGAGCCTAAAAATATTTTTTGAGCTTCCAAGTTGTATGGACTACGATCATAGCAAGCTTATCTAATTTCATATATCAGACTTCTACACCTTTAAGTACTTTGATCACATAGAATGCTAGACTCTGCAGGCTGCCTTCTTCCTAGATGAGGACTAAGATAATAGATTCCTGCCCGATAGATAAGTATAAATAAAGTATTTCTCCTCAAATTGGTATACTGAGTAATGATGAAGAAGATAAGAATCTTTTTATCTCTTCAAAGGCTTCTTGACATTCTTTGTTCCATTAAAAATTCTTGGTATTTTTCAGTGCTTAAAAGAGTAGGAGACAACATTTTGTTAAGTATGAGATGAACCTTTCAAATGCTGTAATTCTACCATTGAGCTTTTAAAATTCATTCATAGTCATTGGAGTTTTCGTGTTCAAAATTGCTTCCATCTTCTTCAGGTTAGCTACTATTCCTCCGTGAGAGATCATAAATCCCAAGAATTTTTCTACTTTAGCACCGAATACATATTTATCTAGATTAATTTTAATTTGGTACTTATATAAAGTTTACAGGATTTTGTCTAAGTCTGTTGGCTGGTCTCCCAAGTTTTGACTCTTAATGATAATATTATTTACATAAACTTAATAATTTTGCTAATATGATCTTTGAATAGAAAGTTCATCAGTCTTTTATAAGGGGCTCCGGTGTTCTTTACATCAAAAGGCATGACCTTGTAGCAATATAATCCTTCGTGAGTAATGACGGATGCTTTTTTCTTGATTTTTATTTTTTATTGGAGTCTAGTGATACCCTTGTGCAACATTAATGAAGCTGTAGAGGCTACGATAAGTAGTTAAGTCTACTAGTTGATGAATTATTAGTAGAGGGTAACTGTCTTTCAGGCAGGCCTTATTTAGGTTAGTATAATCAACACACATCTGGTACTTTCCATTTGGTTTCTTGACTAATACCATGTTAGCTACCCAATCCAGATAAGTGATTTCCTTAATAAAGCTAAGATTTAAAAGCTGCTTTATTTCTTTATTGATTATCTTCTTCTTTTCATAAGCAAATTTCCTTTTCTTTTGTACAACCAGATTTATACTTGGGTTAATATTTAAACTATGTGAAGCTATCTATTCCAATAATCTCAAAAGCTTTTGAGGCAAAGGTTTTTGAGTGTTTGTTAAGCATTTCATTTATGCTTTGTCTAACTTCATTACTCAGTTCATTGTCACTTTTGACTTCCTTTCCATTCTTCAGTATAATTCCTTGAATTTGGTATACTGGCTATAGTTTAACACTTTATTTTTCGATCTCTAGGGAATCCAACGAAAAAGCCTCTGTTTGGTTTTTTTTATAGCTAGTTGATAGCACTATTTTGACATATCTTGATCACTCCAGAGAGTGATAATTCGGTCTCTAACATGTATTTTCATTGTTAAATATCTAATACTCATCACTACTCTTATTATATAAGATTGGCCTTCCAATTATTCCATTGTAGGTTAAAGAGATATCAACCACAATGATGGTATTCTTAACTACAATAGAATTCCCAAATTCTCGACCACCAACCTCAATAATTAGCTTTACAATACCCACTAGTTGAGTTTTCACTCCATAAAAGCTAGTAACATGATTGTAGGTAGCTTTTAAATTAACTACTAATCCTCATATTGCTTGGAAAGCATTCTAAGATAGTGCATTGACAACACTTCCATCATCAACTAACATTCTATTGATAAGATAATTATTTATGTTTGCACAAATGACTAAAGCATCATTATGAGGTTGTTGGATACATATTCCATCCTCTGAACTAAATGTATTGTCTTTATCAAACTTGGACTAGGAACATACCTCTCTTCTAGTCCTTTTTTTATCTTCATCTGGATGAAGAGTCTCCTTTAAATATCATGTTTATTACCCCAGACACATCATTCTGGGCTTTTTTTAATTCTTCATTGTCATAACTCCGAGTATTTTATTCCATGTCTCTGTTTTCAACATATGTGAATCTCTTGAGGACTTCGTTCTAGAAAAATTATTTAATTTCCCTTTTAAGGTCTCGACATTCTTTCATGTCATGTCCATAATCTTGGTGATATCAATAACATCATCTCCTACTTTGAGTCCGCTCACTTATCATACTAAGCTTCTTAGCCGAAGGTATGTCTATACCATTTTGTCTTATCAACATTAGGATATATGATCTAGAAGCATTTAGTGGTATGTATCTCTTAAATTCCCTCCTAAATCATTCATTTGGACTTTTGAATGATATATTTAAATTCTGGGCTTTTCTTAAATCTCATCTTTGTTCTTTTCTACTTGGGACCTTTTCATCTCCCTAACATATTTTTCTATCTTCATCCAAGTCTATTAGATTCGTTGATATGGCCATCATTTTAGAGAAGGTTTGTGGCTTCTCAGATGATCTTATCATATAGTTTTCCCATTCAATTACAAGTTTTCATTGCCTCAATCACTGCCTCAATCACTAAGATGATCGATTAGCATAACAACTTTGTTGAATCAGTCTAATTAGCTAATCAAATATTCATCTATTTCTTGCCTACACCATGCGAAGGTCATTTATACTTTTAGTATGAGGGATATTTATGATGAATTTGATTTTGAAATTGCTCAACCAACTCCTTAAAATATGAGATGGAGTTCTTTGGTAGTCGATGGAACCACTTTTGGGCTATTTTTATGAGTGTACTCAGAAAGACCCGAAATAATATGGCATCATTTACGTTTTAGAGCATCATCATTGTTATGAATGTCGATATATGAGTAATTGGATCTTGGGTTCCATCGTACTAGTCTAGTTGAGTTGACTTGAATTTATGAGGAATTCTAGTCTTAACAATACTATTAATGAAAAAAATGGTTTTGTCCAAAATACACTCATCTTCTTTATTCGATCCACCTCAAGCTTTATGCATTATTTACTATACTCGACAAGAGATTTTAGATTCCTTTAGAGTCAGGACACTAGTACTAGATTTAATTTCTCGATCTTTTTCTTTATCTTTTATCTTATCACCATAAAGTCCTGGATCTCTAGGGTTTTTAATTATTCAAATTGGTGGTATAATTGTGTTAATTATTTCGGATGCTCCCCTTATTTGAAGTTGTTGTTGCATCAAACTCATTTGAGTTTTGAGGTTATCAATCAAAGCTTCTTTGCATAAAGGAGGAAAATAAGGTGACTAAGCAATTGGGTTTATTCAAGTGTACTATTAATAGGAATTTTCTAGCAAGTTTGAAAAAGGAAAAGACAAATTTGGTCTGTTTTTATGTTGTAAGGTGCATAATAGGGAAAAGTTACTCTGGTCAATGGATTGACTAAATATGGACATTAGTTAGAGGAGTGAATGGTTCTGAGGTCAAAGGTTGAAATGAGGTTCCAGATTGTGAAGCTAAGATGGTAAGATCAATAGATTAAGTGTTTGCATTCGTTCCTAAGAAGATTCTTTGAGTTGTTAAAGGCGGACAATATGCCATTAATATTTTCAAAACACTGCAAGTCCTAAGAAGTATCCTCTTCCACAAGTGTAGAGTTAGAGTCATTTTTAGAGTAGGATATGGATGTGGGGTATCATACAACAACTAGGAAACAACTCGAAATCAACAGCAACTGGACAAAAACTAAATTTGAATAGTGTTGTTTATCTCTATTTTACAAAACGTAAATAGAGCAGAAATAATTAGAAAAAAGGAAGAGAAATACAAAAAAACTAACAAGAATGAAATATAACCACTTAAAAAATATTGAACTAAAATAAATTAAAAATTGAAATAAGAAAGAAAATGTTGTGGAAGTTGATGAGTAGAGTAATCAACAACAATGGCTACACCTTAATATACCAAGTCGCGAGTTAAATGCATAGGACGGTACCGAACTTTAGCTTTATTTCAATTCGGTTACCAAACTTTAATTTATATCTTTTTAGATACCCAACTTCTATTTAGTTTTATATCAGTTACTCAAAAAAAATTTGGCACCTAAATAATTCAGAATTACTATTTTATTCTAGAATTAAAGATTTTTTTTTTCAAATAAGTCCATTTTTTCTAGGGAAAAGTACAAAAAAAAGTATCTTTTGGTTTCAACCTTAATCACTTTTTGACCTATGATAATAACCATAAAAAATTAGTACCTTATGCAATAAACCGTTAGCAAATAGAGACAAATCATCAAACACCGTTAAAAATGATGACGTGATGAAGGGTATTTTTATCATGTCACTTTGTGGTTTTATATTTTCACTTGTGATTTTTCTTTATAAAAAATAAGTACCCCATTTTACAATATCAAAAAAATAATAAATTTATATAATAATAATAATAATAATAATAATAATAATAATAATAAATTTAATTTTTAGAATATAATTTTTATTTTTATACATATTGCATTACTAATAATTTTATAATAATTGATATTTAATTTTGTGGAATTAAGATAATTTAAAAAAATTAAATGTATATCCTATTACTAAATAAGTACCCTATTTGAAATAATAAATTTATTTTTTATTTATAATAATAATAATATTATTATTATTATTATTAAAAAAATTTTAAATAATTTCTTAATGGATGAACCAATTTTTTTTTTAATTTTTCTATAATTTTATAAGAATATATATATATATAATAAAAACTATATTCTTATAAAACTATAATCTATTATTTTATACATATTTAATTTGATCCATTTAAATTTATATTATTAATGCAGTATTAATAATTTTATAATATTTAATATTTAATTTTTATAATTTTATATATTTTTAATCTAATTAATTTAAAACTTATATTATTAATAAATTATCAATAATTTTACAATAGTTAAAATTTAATTTAGTAAATTTGAAAAATTTTAAAAATTGTAGCTTCATAATTATAATACAGACACCAAAGTCATGCACAAATATTTTGTTAAAAAATTATGTTATTAATGCAATATTAATAAGTTTATAATAATTAATATTTAATTTTGTAAAATTAAGATAATTTTAGTAATAGGATATACATTTAATTTTTTAAAATTATCTTAATTCTACAAAATTAAATATCAATTATTTAATATAAAATTATTAGTAATGCACTGTATATATAAAAATAAAAAAATTATATTCTAAAAAATTAATTAAACCATTAAGAAATAATTTATAAAAATATCACTATTATTATTATTAGTATTATTATTATTATTATTATTATTATTTTTAAATATTGTAAAATAGGGTACTTATTTGTTATAAAGATAAATCACAAGTCAAAATATAAAACCATAAAGTGATATGACTAAAATACTCTTTGCCACGTTATCATTTTTAACGGTGTTAGACAATTTGTCCCTATTTGCTAACGGTTTGTTGCACAAGATATCAATTTATTAGGGTTAAAATCACAGATTAAAAGTGATTAGGGTTGAACTCACATGGTATTTTTTTGTACTTTTCCCTATTTTCTATACATTTATAGAAAATAAGAAAAAAATTAAAAATCATTTTGATTCCACTTGGTAAGAGTAAACTCATCCTGAGATGAATCAAAGCTTTAGAGAAGTAAACTATTAAACCTTTTATAATTTCTAGACTAAATTGAAAAGATATTCTCAATATCATTTATTAAATAAAAATAGTTTTTAAGAGAAAGTTAGAGGATTAAAATTTTTTAACAATATCATTTTTGAAATAAAATTAAAGTTAGGTGACAAAAAAATAAATTAAAGTTTAATACTCAAATTACAATAAGTGTAAAGTTGATTGTTCAGTATTGCATTTAACCAACCAAATTGCAGATACAGAATATTGCACTTAAAGCACCATATACGGGCCTGCACTGCAGTTGCGAGAAGGGCTAAATTGGTTTGAGGTGATTATTATCTTTACATTAGCTAATTTTTACAAATTAACCCATTCTTTAACTTCCTCAATCGCTTTGGGTTGATTCCATTATAACATTAAACTAAAATATTAGAATAAAAAACATCAATGAAAATGGAAATGGATTTAGTGAAGAGATAATGAAAGAGAACAGTCGCTTTTTTGAGAGGTGTTAAGGAAAAGAAATTTTTTTCAAACAAGAAATAAGGAACGGAGCCAACAATTATAAAAAAAAAAAAAAGAAGAGAAAATCCGTATTATATGAAATATGAGCAGTTAATTTTTTTTTATTAAGCTAACTATAAATTTAAAAATTTTAAATAAAAATTAATGAATAGTGATATTCTATCTTAAAAATAGATTCAAGCCCAAACTAGACTTTGGTGGATTGTATCAGTTGTCCATCACACGTGTAAGAAAAAACACGTTCATTTTTTCTTGTAACGTGAAGTGCGTTAAGTACCTTTATTATGTGGGCAGCTTCTATCGCACTGTTGATGTTATAACTTTGCCTGCATGGCTATATCTCTTTTTGTGACTTCACTCAAATTTACTGGTTAGTTATCTTTGTTAAGGCCTTTCATCTGTATGTGGATTAATTTTTTATTAATCAAAATTTTTTCTTTTTATTTTATTAATTACAATAGTTGAATTTAATTTTTTATTCATAATTTTAATCAAAATAAAATTTTTATTTATTAAATAATTATTCAATTTTTTATTTTTTAATTATAATAAATAGAGTTTTAATTGTATTTTTTAATTTTTACTTTTCAGTTAAATAATATAGATTCATTAATTAAATATTGTATGTTCATAAGATAAAACATGTAGGGTTATTACTCAAACAATGCATGTTCATTAACCTTCACCTGCAAATTCATTCACTTTCACCTACAGGTTCACTTTCAATCTCATTAAAAAATTAAAAAGTATTTTTTTATTCATCAAAAAATTATTTTTTATTTTTATTTTATTATATTCCAGACTATGATTGTGATTGGAGAATTACATAGTTCACGTATATATAGGACATGCATCCTCTGCATACTACGTCTTCACTAGGTTGTAGTATTTACACTGATTAAACTTCCTAGCATTGTGAAGGATCAAGACTATGATTGCTCATAAGTCAATATTAAGTAAAAATTAATATTAGTATTATGAAAATTAATAGGTTAATTGATCAAGACTATGTAGATTCATTAATTTTCACCTACATATTCATTGATCTTCACCTACATATTCATTGAGGATCAATGAACATACATATGAAAATCAATGAATATGTAGGTGAAGATCAATGAATATGGGTTAATTGATCAAAGACTATATAGATTCATTAATCTTCACCTACATATTCATTGATTTTCACCTACATATTCATCGAGGATCAATGAACATACATGTGAAAATCAATGAGTCTGTTGCAGTTTCATTGATCTTTGCATGCATGTTCATTGACCTTTACCTGCAGGTTCATTAACCTTCACCTGCATATTCACTTTCAATCTCATTAAAAAATTAAAAAGTATTTTTTAGTTTATAACAAATGAACCTCCAATCAATAATACATGAATCTTTACGTTACAACTAATGAATCTATATGCAAAAACTAATGTATTTTAAGTTATAACTTTCATATGAATAGTAATCAAGATGTGATTCTTGCAAACCAAACAAATGACTGATCATGGTGTTTCCCTTTGTATTGTTCCCATGTTCATCAATAAATCCTTCCGAGAATGCATCAATTCTTTCAACAACCATAATCATCTTCTTTATAAACCCGCCATAATCAATCTTATGTAAAATAGGTAGATTATGTCATCTTAGTACATGCAAAAAAATTCTTAAACAATCTCCCTACACCATCACCTCTCTTCTAGCCCTTTCACATCTTCACCACAATACTGCTTCCGCTATTGTGTGGTTGTAGTTCAGATACTTGCCCATCAAGAACTGGGAACGGAGACAGTTGGCAAAAATAACATTGATCTTGGTGCATCACTCTTCCGTTGTACTTGGATGCGAACCAAATCGTAGAGAAATGATGAGGCCATATTTCATAGTCCGTATCCTGGAGAAAAAATCATGAAAGAAGCCTAGGAATTCTTGTCCAGTTACTTGAAAAAGAAAAGCAAGAAGCCAGAGAAGAAGAAGGAAGATGATGATGAGAGTGACCAAAAAATAAAAAGCTACTCGCACGTGTAATGTACCCCTGGTCCATATTACTATATGGATAAGGATTTATGATATAATTTGCTGGATTGTATGGTGACTAAAACAGGAGAAAATTACACAAATGTACATGTTTTGGACTTCAGTTTTCATTAAAACTATCATCTTTTTCATTAATTACATACATACCTTTTTTATTTTCAGAAGTTCCTTTTTTTTTTTTGGTTATTTACCCCCTTTGGTATTATCTTTGTTCCTTCATTATTTTTTTATTTTTCTCCTCTTTTTTCTTTTTTATTCTTATTTTTTGCTCCTTTTTATTTTTTTCTTTTTCTCTGTTATTCTTATTTTTAATTTTTGTTTTATTTTTACTATTTTTTATTTTT
>CATIWM010100411.1:0-23071 GCA_949671775.1 Mallotus repandus | reverse complement strand
ATATATTGTATGAGTTATCAATATCAAGGGTTTAAATCCTTTTCTTTTCTAACTCCTGAAACAATTTGAATTTTTTTTAAAATTTAAATTATCATATTTTCTTATTTTATTTAATATTTTAAAATAAAAAATTAATGACAATAAAAAATTAAAATATATTTTAATCATTTAACCTCAAATAATTGTAAAAAATATACATACAAATGTTTTCGAATAAAATTTTTAAAATTTCTTTAAATTATAAATGTACATGTAATATACCTATATCATATATAATTTAATTCAATGTGAAATTTTAAAAAGAGATATTTATCATTATATTTTTCTTTTTTTCCGAAATATTTATCATTATATTCTTTAAAAAAAATTACATTTTTTCAGGAATATAATTTCGTTTTCTATGCACAACTTATGCATGAATATATTAAATACAGAAAGTGAATGTTACATAATGATAAATTCCATATATATATTTTTTGTTCAAATATTATTTTTAAATTGCATTCAATTGGAGCTATCCTCCTCGGAAATTGAACTCTTTTAACATAAAATGAAGCAAATATATTTTTAAAATTAATTTTTTTAAAAAAATATAAAAATTAAGAAAAAGAGAAATCAGACTGATAACTTTTATAATGTTCATCACCTTAACTATTAGGTTGAGAAATTATCCAATATATGGTGCTCATGATGCTCTTATAACCTTCATATCATCAACAATGTATCCATTCAAGAATGGCTTAATACAATCCTTACAAATCAAAATTAAGAAATTTTTTGATATGATATGATTTTTTTATAAAGAATTGCAACTTAAAATAAAAAATTTTAACTTTTTTTATAAAATATCTTAAATTATATATTGACTTTGTCTCAAAATTATGAACTTATTTTTTTATAATTTATTCTATTTTGAGCATAATAATTAATTTACTCTTTTATAATTAATTTATTAATTATTTATGGGAATATAAGTTCAGAATGCAACGACAGTGGCCTTTTCCTTTCCTTTTTTTTTTGGATTGTTCATTTGTGTATGCTAATTCAATACTTTTTTTGGAACTTTTTTTTATTTGTTTTTATTTGAATGAATTTGTGTTGCTTATTTTAAAATTCTTGTTATGGGTCTAATTGGTATGAGTTTAATTCAGCTGCTTGGCATAATTTTTTAGATATGCTTGAATTAACTTTAGCTCTCCCATAGTTAAGGCTGCCATACTCAATATTGTCCCTTGTCTTGGAAGATTGCACATTATTTGGCAAATGACTTATTCTTTTTCCTTCAAAGAAGTGTGAGTCTTCATATCCTCACTTAGTGAAGCATCATTGCTCTCATGTTCTTTCTTTTTAGTCAAATTAGAGAATTTATCAAAGCATGTATCGAAAATCAACTAAAATTTCGCCGATGAGCGCTTTGACCATAGAGTGTTTCCAATGCCATCTCTGAAATCACTGGAGTTTCGCCGGATAGCCATTGCCCCGATGGAAGCTTACGCGAGTTTTTGAGATTCAAATCAAATGTTGTATAAGCATAACGGCCACAAATAACTGAAGCAGCACTTGCAGAGGACAAATCAACCCAATTCAAATTTGATATCTGCGATCACAACCTTAACACCATTCTTGGCAAAGAGTCTCACAGTGCTCTCACCTATGCCACTTGCACCACCTGTTATCAACGCTACCTTGCCTTCCAACCTGCATATATATGTATATTAAGGACAGCCCCGTTTATACCTGCCTTTTCCTTATCATGCAAGATTACAAAAAATTTTAAAATAAAATGTATAAATTAAGATATGGTGTTGTTGATGACGAAATTAAATTTTATTACCTCTTGGCGATGGGAGCTTGCAAGGAAGAGCTTTCCATGTTCTATATCGGATTTGAGCAGAGTAGAATTAAGATTAACAATTGTTTAAGATAAAAATTGTTCCATAATGCTATGAGTTAGGGAAGTGTAAAAAGCTACAATTTTTTATGAAGATTGTGATAAGAAAATAGGGGAGGTTAGAGAAAGATATAAGTAAACAAAGTAAAAGGAAGCGAGGGAACACTGATTGTGGGTTACCTTTAAGAAAATAAGAAAGGTGGCTTCTTGGTAGCTTTTTCTTGAATCCTCAATATTTGTACGTGAAAAAGCAAATCTAGAATTAGAGTCACCAAAATCGTTTAGGAGTGGAAGTTTTAGCAAAGTTGAAGTTTTTTTTTCTTAGAAGGAGAAAATGATGAATTAATGAGGATGGATTTTTCCTGTGGGACCCATTTCTTTTGTCATATTTGCTACATAAGCTTGAAATAAACGGTGTTAGTTTTTAAGTCAATTTCAGTTATAACATGGGCTAAAACACACAGAAAAAACTTAATTATGTGTTTAAATGGTCCAAAAAAAAAGTAAAAGGCATATGTGCTCTTTGGTAAAAACATTAGGGGTGTAAATGCACATTTGCCCTTTTTATAAAAAATTAGGAGAATAGGAAGTTAGGGTCAAATATTGACATTTTCTCTTAAATTTGTTTTTTAAAAAATTATAATATAAAAAATCATTATGGACTATAAAATAGTTATATGGGTCACACTACAACCGTTTATTCCATTAATGGTATCTTAATAGTACAGTGTTTAACTTGATTCCATTAATTAAAAAACAAAACTATAGTCTTTTATTCTTTTACTGATTGATTGATTTTTTTTTTTTTTGCATGAAACTAAGACTATAGCCTATTCAATAAATTCAAGGGCTACATAATTAACATTCAAATTGAAGAATTCAGTATAGAAAAGATAAAGTAGCTTTAATATAAAATTTTAAGTTTCTTTCTTCCATTTGTTAATCATGGGCTAATCTTTCATTTATGGGACAATTTTTATTGGCCTATAAATACAATAAAATTGTTAGAATAATAGGCTATTGTCATTTCGTTTCTAAATGGAGGCCTTATAGAATACCTTATCTCTTCACTAAATAAAAATAGGCAACAATGAAATATAAGAAAAACTAGCAGTAGACATTGCAAAGTGAAAGGCAAACAAGCAAGCACTAAAGAACAAATGCAATAAAAGAAACAATTAATTTTAACAATTAAAAGAAATAATATACCAATAGAATATACATAAACAAACACATACCAACAAAGTAGACCAGCAACAATTGAGAAAACTGCAATGCAATAGTGAACAAAGTATATCAGCAAATTAAAGACACTCCACAGTAACAACCCATGTAATTAGGAATAAAATGTTTTATAAAGAGAACAAAGTTTACCAAACAATAATAAAATAGTATCATATATATCTTGCTAAATTATAATTAGGAATATTGCCATATATTTATCTTATGAAATGAAGAATGATTAGAAATTATTGGACCAATAACACATAATGGTTAAGTATTTAATACATGAAACTCATATTCTCTTTAAAATTTTTGAAATGAAAACAAATAAATAATATTAGAAACCTTTATAAACCCAGTGAGACAGGGGAGATCAACTAATAAAAGACAAAAATAATTTACAAGAAAGACTTGTATTTTATTACCAAAATGATTGTTCGATCATAGCATTGAACCAACATAGAAAATTCTCACCACCAGTTTCAAGGACATAGATAACCCAACATCATAATTTAAAATAAAATTAGGCTAAAAAGTTTACGAAAATTGATCCAATGAATTAAATTTATAAGACAACAATTTAAAAATGGCATATGGGTGAAAAAAAACCAAACCTTTGCGACCTTTTGCAATCTAATCCTAACTTTTTAATTTTTGCAATAATATCTCAATTTTGAAATTTCTTTGCAATGTTAGCCATGAGCTAATCTGGTCAAAATTGAATGATAAATCAATGACGTAGGGATTGAGTGTGTCTTGTCAGCACACCAAAGAGTAGGCACCCAATCCACGTCAGCAAACCCTAGTTATAACCTAAACTATGGTTTTATAAAACTATGGAAATTTTTGAAAAAAAAAAAATCAATAGCAGAAAGATAAGGAAAAAAAAAATAGAAATTAACAAAATAATAATTAAAAAAATGCAATGAAATGTAGTAGAATCAAACTTCAATTACATAAAAATAACATAAACGAAATTGATTTTCAACAAAATTTTATATTTTCACAGTGAAAGAAATGTCCAAAAAAATGAAAAAAAAACATACACACAATTCTGATTTCTGAACAAAAACAAGCATAAAACTTAAGAATCCAATCAAGAAACCATTCTTTAATAATTATAAACCAAAAAATAAAAACAAAAACAAGAATCAAAAGCACTCCAGCTTCAACAAATCCACTGGACTCAGAAGAATTTGAAGCCAATGAACACAAGAACAGTAGCAGAATTTTTAATTGATTGAGCTTATCGTCGCAAGCTACCCTCATCGAATAGCAGATCGTTGTGGAGCAGCAAACCGCTGCTTACAAGTCACATAGGTAAGCGTCACGGACCAGCAAGCAGGGACACTGCTTCATTTACCCCGGCCATCCATCGTCCGAGCTGTTGTCTTATTAATATAGCAGCTCACCAGTCATGAGCTCGCTTCCGATCATTGCCAAAGGGAGCAGATTGTAACCCCAACATCATTGTTGCAAGTTGTTCTTCACCGACACGAGCAAGCGACGTAGCTCTGGGTAAGGTCGTTAATGCATAGGTGAGTGAAGCAGTACTGGGCGAGGCTACTGTGTGTGCGGGCAGAGCTGGCTCGCGCGATGGTAGAGCACTGGGTAGAGTTGGTTAGGCGATGGCGGCAGGTTGTGGCGAGGAACAAGTGACTTTCACTCTCTTTTTTAAGAGTGATGAGCTTGTTGGTATCTGTGGAGCAGGAGAGAAGGCGGTCTTTAAGGCGAGGATAGGTTTTAGAGAGTGCAGCAATGTAAGTAAAGAGGTTTTGGATGGGAGGGTTCTGGGAAAAATGCAGTGTAAGTAGTGATGAGCTCGTAGGCAGGAGAAAAAGGGGTTATAACCCTGGTTAGCTGACATGTATGTGGGGACTGCAATTTGATGTGCTAGAAAGACAAGTCAGACGCCATGTCATCCATTTTAAATTCAATTTTGACCAGATGAAGACTTGGCTAACATTGTAAAAATTTTTTAAAATTGGGACATTATTAAAAAAATTAAAAAGTTGGGATTAGATTGCAAAAGATCACAAAAGTTTGGCTTTATTTCACCAATAGGCCTTTAAAAATGAAGCCAACCCTAACAATAAATCAAAACCAAACATAAGAATTGACTACTTATAATTCATTACTACTTCATCTGAGAGAGTTTAAAAGCCATAAAACCAAAGATGTTGAATGAACACAATAGAGATAGATAAAATTAGGGTAAATGGAATTGAAAGATAGATTAAGATGATGGAGATTACCTTATACTCGAACAACTGGAAGAATGAGTGAGAAAGAACCGGAACGACATGAGAGAATTGGGATTTTAGGTTTTTTTTTTTTAAAAAAAGGAAGAATTGAAAGTTTAATTAGGTTAGAGTATTGATCAATATTTTATTTGCCTAGGCACTCTTTTTGCCTCCAAAATGAAAATAAATTTTTTTATTGAAAAATAAAAATAAAACATATTTTATAGCATAACACCAAATAAATATATTTGCCTCTAACACTTATCGTTATATAGAGACGAATTTACACACTGCCCTTATTAAACGCCTTTAGTTTTTCAGTTGATTTTTATAAGAGTGCTTATTAACATTGTCTTTATGTTTTCACTGCTAAAGGCCTTTTTTTGTGTAGTGTGCTAGCTATCAACTAACAACAACAACTATCAATTATCAATTACCAACTATTAACAACAATTTAGTTAAATGGGCCCAGAGTAATCCATAACCTTTCGATTTTTTGATAAGTTTGGATTAGGGGTGTAACCAAGCCAAACTTTTAAAAGTTTAGGCTCGGCTCATTCAAAAACTAACAAACTAGAGCGGAGCTCAAGCTTATAAAATTTTCAAAATATGAGCTCAAGCTCAACTTGAGCTCATATTTGATGAGTTTGAGTCGAGCTTATGAGTTAGGCGAGCTTAACACACTATGTAGCTAAATGGGTCGGCCCACCACAACTACTTAGCTTAGCTCGCCTTTTCAATTACATGGTTTGCATATGTGCTAGACAATGATATTTTATAGACTATTCATTGCTTTTCATTTGTCTTATTTTCAATGTGAGATTTTATATTATAAAACTACATGCCATAAAATTTATATTCTCCTTACAACTTTTCTTTTATTTCCTATTCAATGTAGGATTCTAAATCTCAACATTATACACTATAGCCACATATTTTTCATGCATTTTTCTCAAACATATTTATTTTTTCAAATTTAAAATTAAATAATTAATTATGATTGAGTTTTAGTTTCTACAATTTATAATAATTTTTATGTTTTTTGAGTTAGTACCTTACATTATAGCATCTTAAAATTTTTGTAAAATTTTAGTTTTTACAATGTTTCTCTTAGAGAAAAAATAAATAAATCAATGGTGTTTCACCTTTTTAATTTTTACTATTTTCATGTTTAAATTAATTTTTAATTTTTTTACTTATTAATATGTTGTATTTACTTAATGTTATTATTGATACTAATATTAATTCAAATTACAAATATATAATTTTTATTATATTTAATAATATTTATTTTCTTGATACTGCATTACTATTTCATTATATTTACTCGAAATTATAGCTCCTCAATACTAATACTAATTTACACAAAAATATATATTATTTATATATGGTTTTTTGTTATACTTGGTAATTTAGGCTTTATTTACATAATACTAAATTAATATTATATAATATTTACTTAATACAAATACTAATTTACTTCAAAACTACAAAATTTATCATTTTTTTGATATACTTGGTAATTTAGGCTTTATTTACATAATACTAAATTAATATTATATAATATTTACTTGATATTATATTTACTTAATAATTAAAATTTTATTTACTTAATATAAATCCTAATTTACTTCAAAACTACAAAATTTATCATCAAATTAAAATTATATTTAATAATATTTAATTAATTAATATTAATACTTAATAATTTAAATTATATTTACTTAATGAAATTTTAATATTAATATTAATTTATACAAAAATTATATAATTTCATTATTAATATCTAATTTTTGTTATAAAATTTAATAATTTTATTACAAATATAATTTTTTTTACTAGAATTAAAAATTTTAATTGTATTATATAATACTTACTTAATGCTGTACTTTATAATAATATCACTTTACATCAAAACTATATAATTATTATTATGAATATATAAATAAATATTGTATTTAGTAATTTAAATTATATATACTTATAATACTTTCTATTATAAGTATATAATTTTTATTTAATACTACCACATAATATTAATATTTAAATTAATAAGGTAATAAATGAGTTGTGAGCTGACTCATGAGTTTGTTCATGAGCCCGTTTGCAAGCTTGTGGAAGTTCGAATTTAGCTCGTTTAGTTTAGCAAATAAATTCAAGTGAATTTTTTTTGAGTCAAACTTTTAAACGAATCACGAGTAATTCAATTCAGTTGCATCCCTAGTTCGAACCGACCTGCTGGCCCATTGTCGGTTCAGCCGTCCGGTTTTCAGAACTTAGCTATCAATATGTATCCGTCGCGTTGGAGAAGTGTCAAATCAAACAGTGGTAATTTCGATATTAACAACAAATCAAAGGTTTATTATTGTATCTCCCCAAAAATAAAATAAACCCAAAAACAAAAGGCGACCGATGGTCAAAATAAAATAAAACGAAACAAAACAAATCACGTGGGCGTAGTAAATTATCCCGTGGCTGCCGGCCTAGGTCAAGCAATTACCGTTTCGCGCCAGCGTCAGCATCAGCAGTTTTAAGACGACGTCGTCTCCATTTGACTGTGAAAAGTCCTCGTCAGTTACTTTCTTCTTCTTCTACTACTACTGGTACTAAATACTACAGACTGGTACAACTCTCTCTCTCCATAAAAAATCTTATAATCAAATCGGCCACACTCTCACACACACAAATAGTACAGGCACCAAGAGAAAACAAACAAAGCGATCGCCGCCGCTTCCTCCGCCGCCGCTTACCGATCGATCACCTGCGTTTTTCTTTTCTGATTCCTGTTCGGTACTGTATTATGATTTTTAATTGATGTAATGTGGTCTGTTTATTAATACGTGTAAGGCGAGATCTTGTTTTTACTGTATACGTTTTTGGATTTCTGACATTTCATTATTTGAAATGGATTTGAGGAGATTTAGATCTTTGTGTTTTAATTAGTTTTTGTTTTTGGTTAATTCTGCATTTTTTTGGTTGTCGTGATTTGCTTTTTTTTTTTTTTTATTAATTTGATTTCAGCTAATAGTACACAATTGCAAACAATTGTTAGGGTTGTGCGTGTCGGTGGATGTGTGTGTGTGTGTATATATATATATTATCGTGGAATTTTGATCTGCACTAAATAATTTATATTCTCTGCTGATTGATGTGAGGTATTTCATCTTAGATTTGATAGTAACGTGTGCAAGGATTGATAACTTGAATTCATATGCTTTCATGTTGAGTTATATTATATGTATCTAAGTGTGATATTTGGCTTAATTGCTGCTGCTGTTTTGAATAGAAGTGATGGTTTTGTTTTGTGTATTGTAATTTGGAGTCAAATGGTAGTCGTGTGACAATGACTGAAAAATCAATGCTAGAGATTCGTTTTCTTGGGTATAGGCTATGATTAGAATGCTATTTTTGCAATTGAAGAATGTATCGTAGGCATTTTCATTGAAATGTTTCAGTTTTGTGTCAGGATTTTTTTCCCTCAAGAGTGATGTCGGAGACTGCTCTCAAAGATCTAAACACGCTACCATTATCTGATCGGAAGAACGATAGCTCTAGTAAAGGGAGTTTAATGAAAACTTACTGTGGGAACACTGATGAAAATCTTGAAAAATGCCAAAGAACAAATTCTTCCTCATTGGGTTCAGCTACTGTTAATGGAGATGAAACTGCGAATGCTGGTGTAGAGATAGGTAATTCAGAAGTAGAATACATTGACTCTGAGAATTTGACTGATGTAGAGGATGTTGATACCATCGTAAAGGTCAGTATACTAGACCTGCTGTTTCAAAATGTTAATTGGTTGATGTCATATCTTTATTTGTTGTTCCATTTCCATGTTTTAGACACTCTTGGCTGGACTAGACTCTAAAGATTGGGTTCAGGTTTGTGATTCCCTGAACAATGTACGGCGGTTGTCCATATTTCACAAGGAAGCATTACTGGATATACTGTAAGTATCATACTTTCTACGTAATGACATTATAGTAGGGCTTCAGAGTTTGAAATGAGTGCATACCTCTTTCCTCTATACAATAATGAACCCATTTCTTATCATCATTTTTGCTAAACAGGGGGGATGCCATACCACTCATTGTGAAGTCACTGAAGAATCCAAGAAGTGCTGTCTGTAAAACAGCAATTATGACTTCTGCTGACATGTTCAATGCATATAATGATCAGATTATTGAAACATTGGATCCTTTGGTACCTCTTTTCAACTAGATTTTGGTTTTTTTTCTTCATTTCTTTAGTTAATTCTTTCATTTATTGTTTTCTTTTTCTCACATGTGAAATGATATCTAATTTCTGAAAATGTGGTTGAATGTTATGGTTGCAGCTTGTACAACTTCTTCTCAAGTCTTCACAAGACAAACGATTTGTGTGTGAGGCAGCTGAGAGAGCTCTTGTGGCGATGACTACTTGTGTTTCTCCTACATTGTTGTTACCAAAGTTACAGCCATATCTTAAGAACAGGAACCCTCGAATTCGAGCTAAGGCATCAATGTGCTTCTCTCGAAGTGTACCACAACTGGTAGGGAAATTTATATTGATGGAGTTTTCTTCCCAAATAATTTGAGCTGTTTCATCATCCTGTCTCTCACCTTCCATTGCTCACTTTTGGTTTTTTGATATGAAGAAAAACCAGCTGAATTCTTAAATGGCCGCTTTTCTCATTGTATTTATTTTTTTTAGCATTTCTGCCTTTGATGTGACAAATACAGATGGTAGTAACCTCATTTTTAATGATATTCTTAATTTTAAGGGACCTAGTTGTTTGTTTGTTACATTCAAATACAATCTTATTGAATAACTGAATTGGTATTAAGCTATTACTGTTTTACAATTGTTTTGAAGTAGTTGCTGCTTATGTCATATTTCTGCTTCTGATGCAACAGTTTAAATCTTAGAACCTCATTGTTTACACCCAGATATGTGGGTGCTTATTGATCTTGTGTTTGGAAAACAGGTTCTGTATGAGAAATTGATTTAGTCTTCCTTGTGTGGCTAAAACTCTATGCTTTTTTTCTTCTCTGGTCAGTTAGGATGGATCACTTGCATGTGTGAGCATGGTGATTTGATTTGTCATGAATCGTGATGTATAAACTTTTCGTGCTTGCACTAGATTGAGGAGACAGGACTTGTTCCTGATTATCCATGCAGTTGGTCATCTAATCATGCTTGTCTGAACAGGGTGTTGAGGGAATTAAATCGTATGGGATTGACAAATTGATTCAAGTGGCCGCATCACAGCTCAGCGACCAACTTCCTGAATCCAGGGAGGCTGCTCGGACCCTCCTCTTGGAGTTGCAAACTGTATATGAGAAGTCATATGATCTCACACTGACGATATCTGAGCATTCAGAACTGAGTTCTTGGGAGCACTTCTGTCAGTCAAAACTCTCTCCTTTAAGTGCACAAGCCGTGCTTCGTGTGACCAATATTGCTCGAGAGGGTCTTGTTTTGGGTTCCTGACAGAAGACAGAGAGCCTGTACGAGTATTAGTGAGTACGTCTTTATTTTACTCAGCATATATGATATTCAATGAGCAGAATCTATAAATTTGTTTTCTTTCATTTGTTTTGGTTCATCATCATTTTCTTGTAAATACGAAGAAATGCGGGTATGTCTGAAGTGCGGTTAAACACGTAGTTGAGTTCAATATTCTTTGCAGGTGGTAACTATTGGCCTTATATTCGTTATGCAGTTGTGAATTTATGCAAGTGTAGTTATTGAAATTGCGATGCCTATATTGTACTTCGCACTGAATCTTGTAGCTTATGAAAAGTGAAATGCTTATTGTTCATACTGTGCTGCTGCAATCTGGAAATATGATTCTTATTAGGAGCGAGTATGAGTCAAGCTACTGGGGCTTATTTCACAAGATTTTAAAATCTGCCTCGTTCAACTGAGCTCAAGTAGATCTGGTGAAAAAGTAAGCCAGATTTGACCAGTGTAATACTGTTACAAACTTAACTGGGTATTTCTACTAGATATGAAAATTTAAAAATTAATTTTGAATTAGTAGTGTATTTTAAACATTTTTTGGGAAAGCTTTATATGAGCTTGAGCTCAAATTTAACTGAGTTAGTCAACTTTAAATTTGAGATGATTTAGATTTTTAACAATGATTTAGTCAAGTATTACATGATGCAAATTTGAAGCTTAATTTAAATTTTTGTTTATTTTTGGCACTCGGTCCTTATATAAGGACTTTTGAAGGGAGAGCATGGGGAAGTAAGGGATTGAATCTATACCCTCTACCAATGTCTTGGTCCTGTGACACGATGGTAAACCATCCGTTTTTGGCAGGTTAGACAAATTTTTTTGAATTTATGCACCGTGGCACTACTTTTAATTTGATTAATTTATTATATATATATATATTATTGCACTTAAAATTTCTGGGTCATTCCTTTCTTTAAATCTCGGTATATATAACTGTAGGTAATTTTTTTGAGAAAATAGTTTAGGTCTTATTTACCTTGCAATGTTATTATTATTTGTTTTATAATTTTATTAAACAAAAGGTTTAAGAGAGAAAACTTTTAGCTTGGGATGGCTAATACAAAAAAAAATTAAAATGAATGAGGAGCTTAGAATAAAGCTAATGCTCAAGCTCTTTTTATTTTATTTTATTTTGTTTAAAATTATGTTTGAACAAAGCTCATGATGGAACGCTGCAACTACAAATGTTGAATAATGAAATGGTCACTGAAAAGATGAAGCTTGATTTAAAAGATAAATAATGATGAGCGTATTCCAGCATGGATGTCTGGATCATGCATTAATGTCACATCTACCCTTTTTTTTATTATTTTGAAAATTGTGATTCAAATTTGACAATTAATGATCATAAAGATTATAAAGATTCATTTGTCTTTCTTTATTGATATGATGAAATTTTTATGTTTCATTTTTCAATATTTATATTCAATGTTATGTTTAAAGTGTAAACAGGTAATTTTTTAATTTATAGT
This sequence comes from Mallotus repandus, assembly GCA_949671775.1. Taxonomy (NCBI): domain Eukaryota; kingdom Viridiplantae; phylum Streptophyta; class Magnoliopsida; order Malpighiales; family Euphorbiaceae; genus Mallotus; species Mallotus repandus. The sequence goes on along the minus strand of CATIWM010100411.1, from coordinate 10,736 downwards.
AATATTTATATTTTTCAATAATATTTTTATTTAACTTGTACTTTCTATTATTTATCGAAATAAATTATACATACTATAAAAAAATATTTTATTTTATTAAGTAAAATGATTTTTATTAATAAATTTTTAAATTTTGTGGAGATCTAAAAATTGTGATGAATTATATCTATATTAACTTAATATCAAATTGTTATATAAATAAATAATACTGATATTATTTTTATATTTTTATGTTTAATTATTTATTTACTATATATCACAAGTCAACTAAATTTTTTGTTTACATGTGAAATACTTGGTTGTTTACTATATATATATATATATATGAAATGCAAATATTAATGGGTAGAATGCAAATCATACGCTCTTTAAATTATTTGTCAAAATTTAAGTAGTTTAATATTAAAAAATTCATTTTAACATGTCAAAAGACTCGTTCATCTCTGAAAATTTGGTTTGGAGAGTTCTTTAAATCCTGTACAAAAATTCATGAAAAAAAAAATGAGAAAGTCCCCGCAAATACTTCCATGCTTAAGTTGGTAGAGGTTTTGAGACAAAATAATAAAACGCAAAGTAAATATTATGTGTTGAGTGTTTAGAACGAATAATATGAGTGTGAAGAAAAGGTATGTATAGGAAAAAATTAAGTAGAAACCTGATTGGATTGGTCCCCTGTTGATAAGGGTCCTTGTGTCCTTGTCCTTACTGAATTAAGTTTCTTTTGTACAAGTCATCCCAAATTATCCTTGAACTTTAAGGATTTGAGTCCCTTTCAAGGTAGGATATGACTATGGAATATCAATGTCATGATCCAAACTCAAAAGGCACGTGATCGGCATTAAAGAATAGGAAAACACGTAACTTCTTAAATCAGTAGTAAGTCTTAGAAATTTTTCGCAAATAAAATTAATCAATTTTAATAAATTAATAAAAATCCGGCAGAGTTTTCTCTTTACCAAGACAAAATCAAAACCCATGGAAAGATAAATAACACTTTCAAAATATTTTTCAAGCAATAATACTCCACCACAAATACATATTTCTCCAACATAATTAAAATCCACATCATAACTTATCCAAAACCATATACTACTGTGGTGTCTAGAATTTAATACGCAATACATAAATTAAATAGACCAACATAAAATAGCCGGAGAAGAAGAAACCCAACGCAGACTGCAACTAATCTCAGACTGACTTATGAGATTCTGAGAAAATAAATTGGAGGGAATCAGACCTCACTGAGTGAATCAATTTTATAAATGCTGGTTTTAAAATAATTATTTAAAACTTTTTTAAATAAAATAAATATAAATATTTAAAATCCTTTACTTTACTCAAATTATATTATATAAAATCCTTTCCAATTTCACAAATCACTTTCATATGAAATTCTCATATGAAATTCTCATATGAAATTATATAAATTAAAATCTTTAGTGGAAAACACGGTAGAACACATAAACCATCAATTCTAATAGCCATCAGGCTCACTTAAATCCAAATGACTGCCGTCCCGAGAGATAAGCCTCAACCGAGTTATAGCCATAGTCCAATCACTTAACCCATTTTAGATGTCCCGAGAGAACAATCTCAACCGAGTTACATTTTTATTTCCGGCCCGAGAGCACAAACTTCACCGAGCTCAATTCACATACTACCCGAGAGATCAAACCTCCACCGAGCCATAACCATAACACTGCCCAAGAAAACAACCTCAACCGAGCTAATTCACATATTTTTCAGACTCGAGATTTCAACCATTACGCACATGGTCCTAGTGACACCCACTAGGTAGCACGTTTTACCATTTTTCTATCGTAAATATTTAAAATAAATAAAATAGAATAAAATAAATTCCACTAAGCACATTTCCAAATATTATTCATGATAATAAAATAAACAATCATGCATGTGGCAAGATATATAATCATAAATAAATTCATATAATCAACTAAAATATTATATAAACCATATGAAAATTCTAATTTAAATATTCTCAACAAACATTTCATAAAATCAACTCACAGGTGGAGCGTGCTAGCCAACCTGTCCTCAGTTGTCTTTGCTCTACACTTCTTGCTCTCGAATTCTCTAAATAATAATATTTATTTAATTAACTTTAAATAAATTTCCAAAATTCTTGAAAAAATTATAAAAATCTAGAAATGATAAAAATAACCTTAAAAGCATTAAAATAATAAACTTTGATGCTCAAACAATATTTCAAATAAATTGAACCAATATATATGGAAATATATATTTTTCCTAATATCCATTCCAGAATTTTTATTACACAATCTGTATGGAATTGGACTTCAGTCTAGTTATAAGAAATGATCACCACAATTTACTCTATTTAATAAAAATAACTTAGAATTTTTTCGGGCTAGTTACTGTTCATCATCGAAATCCAGGTAGTACCAGCCGGATTCTCACCAAAAAACACAACATCAGACCCAACCATTTATATCAAAATGTTCCTCACAATTTTTAGAATATATCAAAGGTCTCAAACAACCAAAAATGCTCGTAGAAAGAGGAGATCGGAAAATATAAGGGAATTTACTTAAAAATTCACCAAATATTCCACCGATGGAGATCATATGCAAGATTAGCATCTATAGACTCCTGAGATAGTGGAGAATAAAATAAAAATACCGGTCTTGACTGATTGGAACTGAGATGAACGTTCCACCTCCAACATCTTTAGGCCGAAAATTCAAATTAAAATTTGAAATTTTTCGGGTTGAATATGCTCAAACAGATGTGGGCATTGTGTAGAGGGCATTGAAAAATAGTTGGGTACCAAATTTCAGGTCAATCAGAGCTCGTTTGAATAGTGAATGGAGAAGAGAAAGAAGATAGAAAATATAGGGATCAAACTAGATATTTGCCTCCACACACCTCTCTTCCTCTATGGCATCCCTAATCCCTGCAAATAAATATACCCACATGTCCATTTCCAGCAACCAAGAGCAACCCAAGTCAACCTAAGTCAATCCACTAACTTAAGTCAACTTAGCAACTTGAGACAACCTAAGTCAACTTCCTTTAACTAGTAGCCAGCAACCCCAAAACGATGCTGCAACAACCAAAAAACAACCAACCATTATACACCCAAAACAACCTCAAGCAACCTTCCTCAACCAAGCCTTCAACAACTCTAAAACGACCATTAAGCAACTTCAAAACGACAACAGCACAACCTCAAAACGACCATAGAACAAGGAATCAAACATTCCTTAATTGAAAATCATGCTAAAATCCTGCAATAAACAAGAGTTAGTCCTTTCTCACACAACAACAGTTATCATCTACAAAGGAAACCAAATTAAATTTGTATAAAATTGGCATAAATATCCATTTAAACGTAAATCGATACTTAATTAAACCTAATATTATGATGATTATATACAAGGTTGAAACATGCATGAAGGATAAAAAATTGCACAAAGTAAACATAGAAAATGAAAGCTAGCATAAACTAGGTATAGTGAAGAGGCGTCGCCTCCATGCAAAGAGGCGATCTTATGTCACCTCAAAGAGGCGTCGCCTCTTCAACAGACACACTGCAGGCTACAACTTTCTTAAGTCATAAGAAAATCCAACCACATGCAAATAAATGTAAATCGACAAGAAACACTCAATATTTTTACATGTTCATGATGTAATCATAACATCAAGTTGACAATAAACACAAAAAGCAAACTAAAGACTAAGAAATTAAAGTTTTTATTGAAAATAAAGAATTTAAAGCTTGAAAATGAGAATTCTCACTGATTTAACCACGTTTGGAAGCTCTTAACTAGGCCCTCAGAGGTTATTTTTTATCTGAATGCTTCTTGAATGCAAGGATCCTTTTTCTTTCTCAAAGAAATGAACTCTTTCCACTTAAGAAAATAAACTTTCAAGATAAAACTCCCCATTTTCTTCTTCTCTTCTTTCTTTTCTCTCTCATTTTCTCTCAAGAACCCCTTTTTTCTCTCTCTCTGAACCTCCTTGTCTAAAAGAACAACCAACCTCCCTAAAACTAGCCCAAAAAACTCCCTCTTAAGCTTCCACCCTTTGCCTTTTTCAATTCCCCAAAAACCAAATCAAGACAAAAGACACTCATTTCTCATCATTTTCATATATTTTCTAACCTTATTTCTACCTTAAAAGTCTTATTTTCACACCACATCTTTAGACTAGTGATATGGTGGGTCCATTTTTTTGCACAATGAAGTCAAAAAATGCATTTAATGCAAAGTAGGTCGGCCATGATAAGGTGTCGCCTCACCGATGCTCAGGTCGAAGAGGTGTCGCCTCTTCAATGAGGCGGTCGCCTCTTCGGCTTGGGCCTTTGAGCCAACAGGCTTTTAGATTTAGGTTTGAATGTTTTGGGCTTCGTTTTAGGGTTTTAAGCTCTTTGGTTCATTCCTAAAGAAAGTTTCGGATCCCCTTGCATTCAATATCCGTATTATCTCATCATTGCGCTTTTGTTGTAGGCCAACCAAACCGAGGGTGTCCACAAATAGCAAGAAAATTTAACTTTAATTTATTTTGAAGCAGGTTGGAGTAATCTAGATTTGCTATTTGTATTTTTTATCAGGAAATTAAGACTGAGATTTATTCACCTCGTATATTCTAAGTAGGGGTGAGCATCGGTCGGTTTCGGTTCAAATCGAACCAAAATCGACAATTAAAAATATACAAAATTCAAACCGAAACTGAACCGAATATATATCAGAATCGAGCCGAGTCAAACCGATTTAGTTCGGTCAGTTAACCGATTTATAAATTTTATTTTTTGAAATAATTTCTAAAATTTTTATTTACCCATTTAATATTTTTTTTGTAAAATTTATTCATTAATAATATAACTATAAATATATATTTTTTGCATAATCTTAATATTTACACATATTTTTCTAAATTAATATATTTTATATATTATTTTATTATATATATAAATATTTCGATTTTCGGTTGGTTAGACCTTAAACCCAAATTGAAAATTGATAACCGTATTTTACCTACTAAATAAACTGAACCGAAGTTTCCTCACTAACCGAACCATTTTGAGTAAACGGTTTGGTTCGGTTGATTCTTGCACACCCCTAATTCTAAGTATAGGTTTAATCATTAAATTATTAATTTAATAGTTAGAATAGTTATATAATTTTTTTTTTGGAAATAAATGATTTTTCTTTAGCTGAAATTATTAATAGTGATAAATTTATTATGGATTAGAATTCTGTTGCTCTATTCATAATGGTCTTCAATTATGTTTAAATGCATTTTAGTATTTTTGATTGAAGCATGTGATAGAACAAGATAAGGTTTTTCCTCCCCACCACTTGGTTCAAGTGGTTAAGGGGGTATCCATGACCTTTGAGGTTATAAGTTCAAGTCCTAGGGATGTTGTTCCTAGACACTTAAATATTGAGTTATTCGCTTAGAGCTGGCTAGTTCTAGCCACGGGGTCGACTCCGTTTAGAGATAGAGGGTTCAGATCCCCTCCCCCTTCACCTCGTGAAATTGTTGTTGTGACACCTCGTCTCACGTAGCCCGAGATAGATGTTTAAAACCAACCATTCGGCAAAGTTTAATTCAATCAAATTATGTTATAAACATTACTAATAAAATTGGAAATAATTTGGAAAGGTTTGGTGTCATTTAGGAAATAAAAACTTTGCAATTGATATGTTTATTAATAATCGATATAGTATAAGAAAATTGAGTATTATAGAAAATCACACTTTTAAATTATATTGATATTGGTAATTGTATTATGAAAACGTAATAGTGAACATTATTTAAGCAATACGAAACATGTTTCTATACAGTTGCTTTACATATAATCTAGCCATAATCGTTTAACTTCAAAATGCTATCATTTACAGCACATAAGAAACAAAGTTAAGAAACAAAATACAAGGCTTCTCTGACAAGGATGTTGGCCAACCTTAATCTGAAACTTCTATACACCCTCTCTTAGCTCAATCCACACACTATCAAGCCCTGTTATCTGAAACAATTTATAAAATAAAGTAAAATGATTACAAAAATACTCAATAAATAGATATTCCAAGTAGAAAATAATTTAATTATATCAAACACATTAAACTTCTCAAATTAAAATACTAAAGTACTTAAAAATGAAATTATAATCCACTTAAAATATCAAAGTCATTCTTGCTTTTAAACTTGTACAAAGCTTAGCCAAGTAAAACATATGCCTTTATAAACATTAATACAACCTTTCATATGTATTAACCATCCCTAAACAAGCATCATAACCAGGCCATAACATACAGGCCATTTACCAATTCAATCTCTAGGCACACTTGAAAGCTAACCCTTTGACTACATTAGCACGGAACGGTCCTTCTTCCTTCACCGCCCTACAATCAAGTGCCCTGTTGTTTATTGCGCAACAACAAACAACATAATCTCAAATGTGCATATATCATCTCAGCACATCCAACAACTCATATAGGGTGGCAATACACAAACCAAATACCATTTTCACCAAATAATCAATCAAAATAACATTATCACATTTACGGTTCAATGAGCATTCGAAATCAAATAACCTTCATAGTAGTTCAAAGAAGTGAAATCAGGTTGAGCATAAGCTCATTTCAATCACCAAGTAATAAAAATAATCGCAATTCATATCACAAAACAAAGCATACAGAATTAACACATTTAATTCGTATACTTGAAACCTTTAAAGCTTAAAATTAAAACATGTAATTCAATTGTCAGAAAGGCTGAACTGAAACCATTTTAATAAATAAATTCAGGCTCATTAAACATCACTAAAATAGTTATTTTATTTCTGTTATAAAAGATTTAAAAAGGCTTGAACATCTACTCACAAAATAGCTTTCCAAAATAATCATAACCGATTCACCGTTTTGTTCAATTTGCACCAGCACCTTCCTTTCCTTTTCCAGAACCGAAAATATGAAATTTCATTAAAAAACCATTAATAAAATAATACCATATGCTGTTCCACTTATGCAGCCCCCAAATGGTGTGCATAGAATGCAAAATAACTCAATTTCACTATTCTTCCCATTTAACTCTAAAAGGGCTGTTTACAGTCCTATCTTAGAAAAATTGCCCAAACCTGCCCAAACCTGTAGAAAATGAATCTCAAGCTCAAATTTGAATCAGTCTTATTTATATATGTATACTAAATACTTTAAAAATTTTGCTTCATTTGGAGAAGTGTAGAGCAAGATATAAGCTACTAAACACAACCAGGTCACTATACACGAACAAAGTGAGCATCAAAATGTTTCTTTTTATTAGTCTAACTTCCTCACTGATTTAGCTCAACCTCAAAGAGAAAAAGTTTTAGAGGACTCTTCTAAGTTTTCATAAAATCAAATAACACTCAATATAGAGCTCTCTGACTCAAGTTATAATTAAAACACTGAGACCATCAAACTAGACCTCTAAAACCCGAATTCTACATGTTATGAACCCTAAACCAAATCAACCAAAACAAGTAAATTACTTACCAATTGGATAAATAAAGCCTTTAAAGATGGTAATTGATGATCTGAAATGGCTTTAATCTTCCAAAAATAGCTCACAAAAATCAGCTCCACTTAGAGAATTCTGAATTTCCCTAGCTTTCTCTCTTTCTTTCTAAGCTTTTCTTTTCTTTTCCTTAACAACTAAGGCTGCTCTCTCTAAAGCCACAACTTTAAAGAAGAATCCATATCATATTTAGATATATTAAAGGTGAAATATCCTTTTTAAGCCTTAATGAAATAATTTTCTCATCTATTAAACTTCAAGTTTTCAATTGTGCATTTTAGCACGTCTATTTGTTTCAATTGAGTCCAAATCATTTTAAACTTTTTAAATCTCATTCTTTATTTTATTTTTAATCCTATTCCCTTTTATTCCCATAATTTTACTCATTTTGAGTTACATCAAAATTCAAAAATTCTCGCTCTTTGATCGAGCACAAGTCACGGCTTAACCCGATACACCAGCCTAACTATGTATACTAGCTTATACTTGAACTCAACCAATATATATATAAATGCAATGTAATATGTATGCAAATGTACCTGTAGTAGAGTATGGGTGAGACAAAAGATCTTATATATTTAAAAGCACATTATCATTCATTTCTATCTCATTAATGTTCTTAACATCTAAATTTCGTTCTGGTTGCCACCTATTCCTTCATAGTTTCAATCCCATTTCCATTTGTTTAATCTTTTTTAAATAACTCATGGGCATCTTCCAAAAAAATAAAGTTCTCTGTCTCGTACCAAATAATATTCTCTCTTAACCTGTAATCAATAATGAGTAAGCATTGAGCACCATGATATTCAATACTTGAGAATGTTCACTACATACTACTTCACTTTGTGATATAATTTACATGAAAGTATAATAAAAAGAGACACAAATATAATCAATTGACTTATGAACCATTATTGGCTGTAGGAAAGATAATTCAGTTGCTCAAACCAACACTTTCACTTATATTTATGGATATGATAATCTAAATTTCATTTGCATTTAATAAGAAATGGCCACACCAGCGATAGATAGTACTATAGGAATAACAACAACAGTAAACTTGACAAAAAAAGACAACAACAACAACAACAAACTTGACAAAAAGGTAGCAACAATGAAAGATAGGAATTCAAAATCAGTAGCAAGACAACATAGTTAAAAGTAGAGATAGAAACAGTCAGTTCAGCTCTTCAAAAGCTTCAAAGCACTTAGCAGAATTCTAGAGAAAGCAAAGCAAAAAGAAAAAAAACATAATGTAGAATTGATTATATTTGTGTCTCTAGATACATAATGTTGCCACATTGATGTAGCTATGTAATTTCTTATTTTTTTCTCCTAATCTAACTCATAATCTTTAGCAATGCGTCCAATATCATTTGCTTCATGGTCTTTCTGCATTATATCCTTATCAACTTCATATGAAAGATTTTCATCTAGATCATGTATCATAAGAAAGTTATGTACATTAAAGCAACAAGCAACATCAATATTGAAAATCATCTCTACGTCATATTTTATCTCTGTTCCACTGGTTATAATAGAAAATATCTTTTTTTACGACTTTAAAAGTCCTTTCAATTACATTGCACAAAGAAGCATGTCGAAGATTAAACAACTCTTTTGGATTCTCATGAGGATAATAAGAATACTTTTTTAGATGGTATCCAGTACTTTGAAATGGAGTAATGAATTCAGACCTCAAAGGATAACCAACATCAACTTTGAAAAAAATTACCTATATAGAAATTAGAAATTTTGGTTTAATAACCAACTAAACAAAGATGAATAATGAAAATACTACTCGATAAAACTAGAATTACCTTTTGGAACTCTTAAATGATCTTCCTTAGATAAAATAGTCCCAACCGAGTAAAACATATGTAAAGTTTAAGTTAAATATGCATGTAACTAGAATATTCATTGTTAACATTTCTTTTCTCCTTCTATATCTCGATACATCTTCTTTAATAACTTTAACTCAAATATGTGTATCATCAATAGCACCAATACAATGCTAAACAAAAATAGAATTCATGAGAATACTAACATTATAATTTATTGCTAAAGCTAAAGATACTTTTCTTGATAATATTTATATTGAGTCTTTTTAAAACTTTTAAATCGATTTAATATGAAATTCTCCTATAAAATATTATTTTGGTGGAAAATCTAGTAGAACACCTAAACCATTATTCTAATAGTCTTTCGGCTCTCTTAATCCAAGTGACTGCCATCCCGAGAGCAATGCATCAACTGAGTTACATCCATTTTTCTTTTCTTTTACCGGCCTGAGAGCAATGCATCAACCGAGCTCTAACCATTCACATATTAATCATATACTAAGATATTACCTGTGTGCACGTGGTCCTAGTGATACCCACAAGGTAGCACGTTCTACCATTATCTCCAAATCAATTTAAGTTATAAATAAATAATTAAATCAAATAAATAAATAAATAAATCATTAAATAAAGAATAAATAAACAATTCAATCAATAAATAAATTATATCGAATAATTTTTCTTTTTTTTAAACATGATTTATTTTTTAATTGCTAGAAAATATATTGAAATCACACAACACACATTCCATAAAATTAACTCACCGGTTGAGCGTGCTGGTCGACGCGTTCTTTGCTACCCTTGTGCTGCCGCTCGTGCCATGGAGTTCTCTAAAATAGATAATATTTATTTAAAATATGCTCGTAGGATAAATAATTAAATTTATGAATTTCTCAAAAATTAATAAAGTCATGAAATGAAAGAATTGACTCGATTTACAACACAACTCATCTAAAACTAGAATTTCGGCACAGGCCAATGCCGCTGTAAGCACCCAATTTCGGGATGATTAGAGCATGGATGCGACAGAGGACCCGATGATGAAAATAGACTGTGAAATTAGATTTATTAGATTTGATTTATTGGTTTTAAACTAAATTGTAAATTATTTTTAGGAACTATTATTTTTATTTTAATTATTGTTATTATTAATTTTTTTTATTTAAAATAGCTTTTTAATTATTGTTATTATTTTTATTTAAAATAGATTTTTTTAAAAAAATTTCAAAAAAAAAAATGATGAATGGGCCGTTAGGCCCATTCATTGCCCATTTGCATGTTAAGATGGCCATATGGCCATCTTAACATGCAAATTGGGGTCATCTTACGTTTTTTACCTTTTCCGGTTTTGTT
>CATIWM010100386.1:0-14832 GCA_949671775.1 Mallotus repandus | reverse complement strand
AAATAAAAATAAAAGGAAAAATAAAGTAAAAGGAAGAAGGAAGTGTATTTGTAAATAAAATGGGCACTAATGTAAATAAAATGGGTAAAATGAGTAAATAATGAAAATTTGAGGTATTTAGGTTAATAAAATAAAAAAGCTATTCTTTGTAAAAATCCCTAAATCTTTTCCCTTTTAACAATAAGTAAAGCAGGAAAATTATCAGTTGCTGAAAGGAAGTGGGTGTGGTATGCAAGTGTAAACATCAAATGTGGGGATTGGATTGCTAGTAGGCAGAGGAGGGAATTGCTCTAGTAGCGTCTCATGGCCTTCTCCAGCTACAGTTTGTTGTAGGTTGATTCACTTGTCTGATAAATGATGGAATTTGTTGGGTGGGTCCTGCCCTCAAGTGGGGCCCACATGTTTGAAAAAAAAAGAAACAAAAAAGAGTCACATTTTGCTGCACTATTCACTTTAGCAAATGTTGAAAACTTTATATTTTTTCTTTGTTTTCTTATGCATCTCATGGCCTATATAAAGGCCATTCAAAATAAAGAAAGAAGTAGGTGGGCAAGGAGAGCAGCCTCAAGAAATCCAAAGGGAAGTTTTTGGTGAGAAAAACTTCTTGAGGGCAAATGAAGATCCACAAGCAACGTGTAGGGGGGAGAGCCCTGGGTGAAGTGAGCTTGTGAGGAAAAATGAAGGGAAAGCCGTTAGCACGGGAAAGAGAGTGGTGAGTGCTCTGTGTGTGCTTATGAGGTGAGAGCCAAAGCAATGTTTGCTTTGATGAGTATGAGAGAGTGGGTTTGAGAATATTTTCTCAACAAGTGAGTGACAAAACAGTGAGAAAATTATTTTGGGGTTTGGAAAACACCATATGTGCCACTATTTTGGTGAGAACTCTTTTATTGTGTAACCTCTAGTGTTGATCCAGAGAAGATTCTCTCTTGTAATCCTACTATTTTATAGTGAAATAAATTTTTGGAGTTTGTCCCGTGGACGTAGCCCAAAAAGGAAGGGTGCATTATTTTAAAATATTGGTGTCATTTATTATTATTTATATGGCTGATTTTACCCCTATTTTATTCACCCATTGGCCGGTTCTGCCGTCTCCATTTATTTATTTGCTCAGTATATCTACAGTAATTTTATTATGTTTCCGTGAATATTATTTTGCTGCACTGACTCTGTCTAAATTTTCCAACAGTTTTATGATGGATGTCAGTGTATATAGAGAGAGGAGAAGCTACTGGATGCAATGGTTCTGAAATGAAGCTGGTGAATGATAAAGGTAAAAATTGAGTTGCTTTCTCTTTGAACTCCTGGGAAAAGTTTAAATTCAGTGTAGATAGACATGATTTGGTGATCCCTTTTGATCTCATTTTAGTGCATATTTGATTATTAAAATGTGCAGCATTAAAATGTATTTTGATAATTGAAGTTCATTATAACAACCCTTCCCTCCAGTATTACCAGACAATATCTCATTATTGATGGTAATACCGTCAGAGAGAAGTGGTACCTACACAGCTAACCTTAATATACTATCAACATGATATCTCTTATATATATGCACAAAATATACTTATATATTTACACAATAACTAACTCCCATAAAATTTTTTTAAACGATGGCAAGCAGTATTTGATATTTTAACTTAACAAATATATACATGATAGGTAAGGTGTCATATCACCTTAGCATTAAACATCCTTAAATAGAATACATGAGTATGAGTTATATAAAAATACAAGTAAAATGAAATACACATAAGTATTTCAATAACCCTCTCTGTTAAGCACCTCCCTCAGAGTGTGCTCAATGTGCTTCATCCTTCAAGCACATCCTAGGCCATAGCAAGACTCAACCACTCTCCATAAATAAGTAAAAAAGTACATCAGTCATAGTCCAAGGGGAAAATAAGCTAGGCCAACAACAAAAAGATAAAAGTGGATCTTATCATGTCCAACTCATATCCAGGCCAAAGAGACCTGAACTCCAATGCTAGTGTCATAAATGACTTGAATAATAGTACACACAGAATCCATATACTCCTCTCTAACAGCTGTAATACACACATCCACTCCAATTGGCTCTACAGTAACCCTGAAACCAAACTCAACATCTGCGTCATGACATATGACATACTTCACCCTCGTCTCTATCTCAAAAACCTCGTAAGTCATGGTGGTCTACTCCACTACCATATGAAAATCTAGCTATACAACTAGTATATATAGCCTAAACTAAAAAAATATACAAGAAAGCGAGTGTGAGTAATTTTGTAAGGAAATTACCCAGTGAGTGACTAAAGAAAAATATAACGAGAATACTGAACATGGAATAGATCATGAATACAGAAATAATAATAGTAGAGTAATTGTACAAAAATTTGATTCGCAACTCAAAGGACGGTTTGATATATTAAACATCATTTTATCAATTAACAGATGTCAAAATATTATTTCTGTATTTTTCTAAAGGTTTCACATAATTTAATTTTGAGCATCTTTTCACAAGATATGATTCTGAGCATATTCCACAAAATATAAAAATTATGAGCATCAGAGCACAAATACTCATGTCTAGATAATTTAATTATCGACTTGAACATCACGTACAAGACATGACACCTTAATAAATATATTGTATTTTGAAAATACAAATTTATAGTTAACTCCTTGTCGGAGAAAAATAATTGCATAGCTCCTTCTCAGAGCAAAATTAAAATATAACTCCTTCTAGGAGCGAAATAGAATCTAACTCCTTCTTGGAGCATAATAAAATGTAACTCCTCGGAGAACAAGCATTATGCATACTTAGTAACGACATAAATTTACCCCTAAAGCATAATGAATTTATGCGCTGTCTACAAGACAGTTAGTATCAGTTGGCCTACATAATCAACTCATCTCTTGAAAATCTTATACAGAAAATTATAATTAAGACCTTAGGCAAGACATGTCATTACATCATGACAAAACTGGACACGGCAGTCATAAAATAAAAATATTTGTAGTCAAAAATCATTTTCTAAAGATAGAGATATACTCTATATTAAAATTATACAATTATGCTCATAACTGCTCATTATAAGACTTTACTCATTTAGAAAATTACTAGCTCGGAATTGAGCATTCTGCAGATTAATTCCTTTAGAGGTTTATCTCTTTGTATTAGAATAACTTTCTAAGCATACCTGAAATAAATACATCAAGTTCACTAGCATTTTGGAAATATTCGTTAACAAATTAATTCTTAAATAAGGGATCTAGAAAATATTTAAAAATACTCAAATATTCACACGATTTAAATATTTATTTATCCTTCACAGTTTAGTATTAATACTTATACTTAGTTTAGATACATACAAATATTTTTCTCAAATATTTCCCTTAACTGGTAATTTAATAAAATACACATGTATGTGCAATTTAAAAGCAAGACTTATTTCTTATTAAAATAATATAGGAAATAGCTTAATTAAGCAAAGGATAATTAATTTAGTAATCAACATTTAGAAATATATATATATATATATATATATATATTCTGACATATATTTCAAATTCAAGTGTTACATTCTCAAGTATGCAAAAGTTTTTATCAAGATCTTCAAGAGCATACGATTTCCAAAACACGTGATTAATAATCTTAACCAGTGTAGCTTCAACTTGTGTTCGTTATTCAACTTATTAATATTAATTTTTGTATTTACACAGAATTATAATAAAAAATAAAAAAAAATTGTCTTTAACTTAAAATCAATTTTAAGCTTGAGAAAAACATCACTTTATCTTGCAAAACTCGCGGTTCAACAACCGATCAACCCAATGTTTCTCCACTTGTTTTTAAATCCTTTATTTCTTTGTTCAGTTACAAAACATTGTAATTAAATTGTTTAAGCAGTAAAATTCTGTACCTTAATCTCACAGAATTCTGCACTTAAAACCCATAGAATTCTGCACTTTAATCCAACAAAATTCTGCACTTAAAACACATAAAAATCTGCACTTTATTCTCACAGAATTTTGCACTTTAATCACACAGAATTCTGCACTTAAAACACATAAAAATTTGCATTTTATTCTCACAGAATTCTGCACTTTATACCCACAGAATTCTGCACTTAAAACACACAAAAATCTGCACTTTAAATTACATGTAAACAGCAATGAATTGTTAACAAAAATCTCAGGTTTTCTGGTGATTTAAGAAGGTTATCTCAACTTGCTATTAAGGGACTATATAACTAAATTCGGGGCTGCTTAGGAATTGAATTTCAGCAGCAAATTAATAGCACCCTCTTTTTCTTATTTTCTGGTTTTATTTTGAGGCATTTTAGACACATTATTTAAGCTACATTCTCTCATTTTTTGTTGCAAAATTGCAGCAACCTCAACATGTATAACGGCAGTCTAATTGGCAATAAAATTAAAAAAAATTATGATGATCCAAGAAGGATTATTTGAGCATAGCTCAATTGGTAGTTACACAACTGAATTCTCAAAGAACAACACATGAAACACATCGGGGTTGTTAAGAGTTTGGAATTCAGCAGCAAATTTAACTCAGTACAGTAACAATTTAATGTCATCAAGCTTTAAGGTTTATGATTATTCAATTTAGATAATTTGACGTGTTGTCAGAGGTGATTTGAGCAACCAAACCCGAAGAGAACAACACTGAAAACAACAAGTTCATAGCTTTTCCAAGAATTAAATTTCAACAAGAATTTGACAACATCAAAACCGTTGAACCCACTCAAAAAGAATCGTTCATAAGCAATTCAACACCACAAGGAGAAGCAATACCAGAACACAAGGTTTCAAGAGGCAAACAAGAATTCAAATCCCAGCAACAACAATTCCTAAAATAAGTTAGAATCAATTCAAGGAAAAAAGGTGGGGTTCACTCACCTTCAAGACCTGATTCTTTTTTTCTCCTTGTTGCTTTGACAGACTCTCCTCTTAGGTTCCGATCAGCTCCTAATCATCATTCACAAATATTTCTTTGTTCTTAACTAAAGTCTTCAAATTTACTGCATGCAACTTCAAGTTTAAAGTCAGTTCAGATTTCTGATCTTGCTAAGCTCATTTCCCATCATGTTCATGCATATATCTATCTTAATCTATGAATGCAAGTGAATTTGAAATCATTTTAAACCTCTAAACTATTTCTCATAGTTAATCAGCTTCCACACCCAATCTACTTACCCGATTCTTCAACTGAGCTCCATTTTTTTTTCTGCTTCTATTTCCTTCTTGATCTTTGGCTCTAATGGGAGATGAAAACAGTTCTTGACGCCTGAAGGATAATCAACTGACATCAATTCTCCTTTAGGCACATGCAACTTGAACCAAGCACTCATCCTCACCGTTCTTTCTTCTTCTCAACGCAGAGAAGAGTTTTCTCTTTATATATACATATATATATATATATATATATATTTTAACAAGTGTTTTGGTGTAAGATGAAACTTACATGCAACTTGACACCTCACCACAATATATCAATAATTCCTTTAATTAAATCCTTATTATTATTTATTTGCAAGTGATATGTGTCAACATGCATGTAACCTTCTTGACACCTCAACAACTTTTTTTTTTTTTTTTTTTGCAGAAACACCTTCAATTACTCCATTCCTAACTTAATTTCCTTTTCAATTGTACCTTTCTCACCTTTATTTCTTATATATTAAGCCCTCATACTGATCAAATCCTTCAATTCGGGACTTAATTAATTATTTAAATAAAAATAAATCTTTAATTTAGCATGTCTGGGGATACGGATGTGATATTCATTGACTCCATCTTTCTGTTTCTGCATATTCTACTTTCAGTTATCTCATTTGCAAAAAAAATATTCTCAAAACACACATTCTACTCATATCCTAAATTCCAGATCTCTCTCTTCCTTTTTCTTTGAATCTCATAGCTAAATTCTACTTTCTTTCTTTCTATTTTTCTTATCATTCTTTTATTACATATATGTTGCAATGCTTAATAATTGTTACAAGGTTTTGTTTTATATGTGGGGAATAAATTAAAATTATATATTCTCTCAAAATCATGTCAATTTTCAAAATGTTAGGAGAGTCTTAGAATCAAAAATTTCATTTAATTAAATTCCATATATAATTTCAATAATTTAAGTACTTTTGATTTGAATTTATCCGGGTAAATTCTTTGGATAGTACCAAAACTTTGCACTCGATTATAAAATGGTACCATTACTTCAATTTGTATCTTTTCGGTACCAAAACATTGATTTTAGTTGCACTAGGAAGTCCCAAACACACAATCAGGCCAAATTTGATGACATGACATCAGGAAAGAGCTCTAGTAGATCACAATGGGACATCAGTGGCCTAGCGTAGGGAGATGACGATGGACTGCTGATCGTTGACGGCTTGAGCAGCGATCTCTAGCAATGGGACATCAGCTTGCAGTAGCTTATTCTCGATCTGTAGATTGCAATTTTTAGGTGAGCTGCTACGGTTTCGGCTAGGCGACGATGTTGGGCACCAAATCTCCGGTTGCCACGTCATCAAATTTGGCCTGATTGTGTGTTTGGGACTTCCCGGTGCTACTAAAATCAATATTTTGGTACCAAAAAGATACAAATTGAAGTAATGGTACCATTTTGTAATCGAGTGTAAAGTTTTGGTACCATCCATAGAATTTACCCGAATTTATCTTGCTTCAAATTTCAAAAAAATTTTAGAAGACTTTTAACATGTAGTTATATTTTCAAATCTCGTCCCTCTCTTGAATACTTGATAATGTTGTATCGTTATTAGTTCTATAAGCAATCACCTATTTGTAATAATGTAGTCATAGAGTGGAGAAAATGGCTAAAGCTGTGGTTCGCCCTTATGATCTGTGTTGGAGAAGATGACATGCCTTCACTCATTATTCATTTCTTTAGTAAATGAAGAGGAACTTTTTGACTTGCTATCAATGTACAATCCTCCTCGTCTGCTTTAGATAATGTACCTACTTGGTCCATTAGTAAATAATGAATTCCACATTGGATTGACAGACAAACAGGTTTGGTTAGATTTGGATTTTGTTGGTCGAGAGAGTAGGGGATAATGCATTATAAGTGCTCCAAGCTTTACCTAACCAACTATATTTAGCTTTTCATGAAGGATACAATGGAGAGAAAATGCATTTTAGAAAGGGATGCCTTCCAAAATTCAAGAGATTATCTCTTGAATGCTTAATTGAATTGAATCAGGTGATAATAGATGAAGGAGCATTGCCTGTTTTTAAAAAAGAGCTTCCCTCTGGCTTTCATTTTCTAAGAAATCTTAAAGAGCTAACATTTATTGACATATAGAAAGAATTTTCAAATGGAATGAAACTAACAATAGATGGAGGAAATGACTATTGGAAAATTAAGCTTTCCTATGTACCGCTTGTCTTTTTCCTCTATAAGATTATAGGACTTGGATATAAACTCTACAAAGCTTGGTGATGAGGACTTGATTAAATGTTTGAAGGAAGACTCAAATTGATATTCACTAAGGGAACACATTACCCCAAGTCTTTTACATTATTATTTTTTTATGACATGCAATAGCCATTAAGTTGATTGTTTGGGATATATCACAAAATAAGATCAAAACATTGACAAAGTTGTTTGGGATAAATCTTTTGTTAGTGATGAATTGGGCCACTGACAAAGTTGGATATATTTCAAGGAAATAAGTTACTCATTTCGGCTATTTCCTTTAATGCAAGTTTTTTAGTTTGTCTTGTTGCTTCTCTTGAACTCCGGTTCCATCTTCATTTGATGTTGTGAAATTGTCATACAAGTTGCTTTACTCTTTATTTGGTTTTCTGTGATAGTGGACAAGTTGTGTTGCACTTTAAATTTATGTTTCTGCTATGTTATTTATGTCTGGGACAATTTCATGCAGCTTCTGTCGTTGCAATTGAAGTTTTGCTCTATGATTTTAATTTTCACTTTAAATTCTTGCTGTATTCAAATTCAAGACTTGATGCTATAGAATTATTGTCTTGCTGTATTTATGGAATTCAGTCTTGGCATAGCTACCACAAATTCTCATATTTGAACATCTTTAGCCTTGCGTATTCATTTCCAATTGTTATATTAAGGACCCCTGTCAATATTGCAATATGAACCATGGTCCATAACACATGTGGCATGCCTATTTTTTTTCTTCATCATCCAACAACATAACATAGATGGCCATTTATAACTAAGGCTCCACGTCCACTACATCACTCTACAAACAAACAATTCTTTCTTTCTCAAAAAAAAAAAAAACATTATAGAATTATCAAAATCATAATCCAATTCCCCATCAACAAAAACCATGGATTATATATATATATATATATATATAATATACAGTGGATAGTTAGTGCTTAATTATTAAGAATTTTGTGTCTACATGATGGAACTTCATATATCAATATTAATTTATATTTATAAGATAAAACATGTAGGTTAACTACTTAAATAATGCAAGTTTATTAATTTTCATCTGCAAGTTCATTGACCTTCAGCTGCAGGTTCATTGATCTTCACATGCAAATTCATTGATCTTCACCTGTAGGTTCATTGACTTTCACCTGCATGTTCATTAATATTTACTTTTCAACCTCGAAAAAATTAAAAAGTATTTTTTATTTATCAAAAAATTATTTTTTTATTTTTATTTTATCAATTATGGTGATTGAATTTTATTTTTTATTCATGATTTTAGTCAAACTAAAACTTTTATTCATTAAAAAATTATTTAATTTTTATTTTTAATTATAATAAATAGTATTGTACTTGTATTTTTAGAATCAACAAATACTACAGGTGTAGGAGCCTTTTAATTTTATCACCTTTGGATTGGCAAATTGCTTTTATCTGTATATGCATGCTAAATTGCTATGATGAGGCTTAGCTATCGATTAACTACTCTTTGTAAGCATTTACAATCAAGGATTCTTCTGCAAATTTAATCTAAATGATGATATTGAAACTTTTTTTTGTTATACACTGTTTATTGAACAAATGACTGAATTTAATAATATTAGTTGATTCTTTCTTCAACAGAAATGTTTGAACTTATCACTTACAGTGATTTTTTTTTGGGTAATTTACAATGCAATTCTTGATTCAAATTAACATGATATCATGGATTTCACTAATGCAGTAGTGAACATATTGATTGATGTATATTATTAATAATTTTCTCCTTTTTTTTGGGTGCCTTTTAAACCAATGATTTTTTTCCTTCTTTCCATGTCTTTCGTGAGCTTGTTGAACTGCACTATTGCATAGACTTAAGTATATAATAATTGCTTAATAAGCAACTTACAAACAGGTCAATTCCCTTTGAATCTATATATGCAATTGCAATACTGTTACCCATTATCAATATTCTTTGAATTAAGGTGCTTTTCTAAGGTGTCTACTTGTTTCCTTAACTCATAGCCATAGGATCAATACATCCTTGGAGAAGATGGCATGAGCTGATAAGCACAAGAGAAAACATGTTTTCTAATGGAATCTTATTAGATCATACATTATCTTTAAAACCTATATACTCACATTAAATTATATAGTTAAAATTATTTTAACTGTTAATTCAAATTGTTTACTCCATGAAGCATTTATGCTTAGTTTCTATGTTCTTTAATGCGTTAACATGTTTGAAATTCTGAGTGTTGAGAATGTCTAGATTATTAGATATATGGCACATCTTGCTTCTTCCTATTTATGGAGTTGATAAGAAAATGGATTGTAGAGATATTGCATTCTTTTAATGAGAAAAAGAAAGTGGGAAATTTCACTTGCCACATGGAAAGAAAAGGAAAGAAAAGAGAGATTGGATTTACGTTTTCTTTCCTTGTGAAGCGTGTAAACTTTGATATATTTGTGAGAAATAGGAATTGTTTTTCACATATCAAAATACAGTGGTGTACAATGCTATATATATATATAACTACAAATTGATAAGGTTACAAACAGTGACAAAATTCAAAACATTCAAATATAACCGAATAAATATACTTAACACCCCCTCCAAGCCAATGGGAAGGAGTATGAAGATGCAACTTGGAGAGGATAGTTGCAAAAGAATGAAGGCCCAACGGCTTGGTAAATATATCCCCAGTTTGATCACCCGAAGAGATGAATGAAAAGCAATATTACTTTTGGCAATTTTTTCTTGAACAAAGTGATAATCTAATTCTATATGTTTTATTCGAGCATAAAAGACTGGATTATGAGAAAGATATAGAGCCCCAATTTTGTCACACTAAAGACGAGTATGAGTGGAAGAAACAATACCAATCTTGCTAAGCAATGATTGAATCCATAACCGTTCTACAGTAGTATTGGCTAATGCTTTATACTCACTTTTAGTAGAAGAACGAGCAACTATAGGCTGCTTCTTGGCACTCGAAGAAATAAGAGATGTACCTAAATAAATTATAAAGCCACTTGTAGACCTCTGATCAAGACAGCCACCCAGTCACTATTTGAAAAACATTGCAGCTAAAAATTCATAGTCCCACCAAAAAATAAAGAATAGCCGATATTATGATTGATATAACGCAATAAGCATTTGATTGCTACCCAATGTTGTTCGGATGGATTATGCATAAATTGATAGAGTTTGTTGACTGAAAATGCAATATCCAGTCTTTTCATATTTGCATATTGAAGAGCTCCCACCGCATGCCTATAAAATTCGGCATTAGAAAGTAATGGACCAGAATCACATTATAAAGAAGGCATAGTAGCCATAGGAGTGAGGCAACCTTTTGAATCTTGCATCCTTGTATTCACTAACAAATCATGTAAATATTTATGTTGATTTAAATAAATACCATCAGCCTTGCGACAAACCTCAATGCCAATAAAGAATTGAAGGATACCAATATCATCAACCAAAAATTCAGTTTGAAGAGATTTGAGGAAAAGATCAATTAACATGAAGCTAGAATCAGTAATAATGATATCATCAATATAGACCAACACCAATATTGTATCTGAACCATGATGCATAATAAACAAAGAAGAATTAGCTCAGGATGCTTGAAAACTAGAAGAAGTAAGAAACAAGCTTAGTCGATGAAACCAAGCTCTAGGTGCTTGCTCAAGCCTGTATAAAGAACGCTCCTATAAGCAAACATGATCTGGATGATGAACATTAATGAAACCTTGGGGCTATTCCTTGTGAACTTCATTAGTTAAAAAGCCATGAAGAAAAGCATTTGATACATCCAACTGATGAAGAGACCACTACTTCATAGCAGTAATAACAATGACTGTATGAATGGTGGCTTTAACAACCAGACTAAAAATCTCACTGTAGTTAATACCAAATTGTTGATTATACACCTTAGCCACCAATCTATTTTTATATCAAGAAATAAAGCCATCAGGATGAAATTTTATTCAAAATACCCATTTGTTGCCCACAACATTCTTGCTCTTAGGTTGAGAAACTAAACGCCAAGTTTTGTTGGCAAGTAACATATCATATTTAAGCTACATGGCCTCTCTCCAAACATGAAATTTATTAGCTTGAGCAAAAGTGAAAGGTTTGGTTTGAGTGTAATCAAGAGAAGAAATGGCTAAATTAGCTTGAGTCCAGTGCATGGTGTTGTGATCAAAATCCACAAGCACACAGGTCATGAATCGTAGTACAAAAGATATCATCCCCATGAGGATTGAATATTGAATACCAAATTTTTAACTTATGTTCTTAGCTAGCAAATCAAATAAATTAATAAAAAAAAATCAATTATGAAATTAAACAACTAAATTATGAAAGAAAACCAATTAATTAAAACCTAGAGCTTGGATGCAGTTTCACTATTCTAGATTGATCACGAACAGCTTAGTTATTAATTCTTTTGATTTTAGTTAAGGGTAATTGTTCTAAAATACCTAAAGACTCTTTCGAGCTCAATTAAGCATGTTAAGATTAAAGTTTAACCTACTCTCGTGGTTAAGAAGTTAATCAAAATTCATTAAGTTCCTTAATAATTATTTTATCCCTCAAGAGCTCGCCTACTCTCGTGGTCAAGTGATCTAAGTCCTATGAGTTTTAAGCTAGTAAATTTCCTTAACTCTCGTTGGTTAATTTACCCATAAATATGCAATCAATCACATCTAAAATTGAAAGCAAGAAAATAAGCACAACTCATAGAATTAACTGAAAATCAATTTAATACTAAAAATATTTGTTCAATCACAACCTAGAAGAGCTACTCCTAACCCAAACCCTAAATTGAAGTTTAGTTAAACATGGCTTTAAAAAGAATTTTAAACATAAAATAAATAACAAGAGAATGAAGAAGAAGCATAGATAAAACTCATTTAAGAGCACTTCAATCTTCAAACCCTTGTTTGCCTTCTTAAGCTCTTATTTGTAATTTTTGGTGCCTAACCCCCCATGACTCTCTTTAACCTAGAGCTAAAATTCTTTATTTATAAAGAAAAATACCCTAAATTCGTCCAAGGACAAAAATAATAATTTTCCACCTTCAAAACCTCCTCCAATTAGGAAAATAACTTAACAAAATAGCTCTTTAATTATTGGCTTGAATCCCGGAATCTTTAGGAAAGCAAAATTCCTACAAAAACATTCCAAACATGCATAAATTAGTTAGGAAATTATGAAGGAAATAAAATTAAGCTAATAAACTAAAATCCTAATAAAATCTAATTAAAAACTAAAAACTAAATAAAATATAAAGAAATACTAATAAATCCTATGAAAATTAAATAGAAAAACTGTAAAATAATTGACACTAATATTAGAGGAATGTAAAGTCATTGGATAAGTACGTACAGTGGTTTGGGTATGGGAGTTCGGGAGAGAAGTAAAAGGGTTGTTGGGATCAGTGGTAAGAATCTCATTCAAAGATTTAAATTTTGGTGGATTAGAAGATTCAAGAGAAGATAGAGAGGTAGAGTTAGATGGGAGTTTGTTAAATTAAGAAAAAGGAGAATTTGTAGAGAATGGAAAGTCTGTTGGAGAAGATTAGGAGATAAGAAGGAAGCGGCATAATTATGTGAATTAGAAGAAGATAGAGGAGATAAAGTAGGAGAAATAGAATTTAAATTGAAAGTGGGAGAGAGAGAAGACATACCTGTAAGGCTTGGACTTAAAACCATTTTCAATTAAGGAGTAGAATTTGAAGTGGACATAGGATCATTATGAACAGATTTAAAAGCACCAATTTTATAGGGAAAAATAGTCTCATCAAATTTAACATGTCTAACTACATAAATTAGGCCAGTATTAGGATCTAAACATTGATGATCATGACGAGTTGGGGAGACACCTAAATATACACATTGCTTGGCTCAAAATTCAAACTTATGATGGTTATAAGGCCTTAAAAGGGGATAAATAGAACAACTAAAAAATCTTAAGAACTTATAATCAAGAACTTTACCAAGTAATAAAGAGTAAGGATAATTAATATTAGTTGTTAGAGAAGGTATACCATTAATAAAAAAAACACTAGTATCAAAGGCATAAGGCCAAAATTTGAAATGTACAAAGCATGGGCTAATGAAGTTAAGGCAGTATCAACTATATGTCAAATTTTATGCTCAGTAATACCATTTTGGTCATGTGTGTATAGGCAAGCAATACGATGTACAATGCCATGAGACTATGGAAATTCATGTAATTTTTGGAATTCTTCTCCCCGTTCAAGATGAAAGACTTTAATAGAACAAGAAAATTGAATTTAAACAAGAGCATGAAAATTAACAAAAATATCATAAACCTCACTTTTATTCTTTATAAAGAAAATCTAGGTGAAACAAGTAAAATCATTAATAAATAAGAGAAAATAGTGAAATACTAAATTGGAAAATACATGTGAAGGTCCTTATACATCAGAATGAACAATGTCAAATGGTCTAGTGCTTTTATGTTCAACTAAAGTTAAGGGAATGTTTGCAAGTTTGCCTTGAAAACACGCAAAACATTTGGATGGAGTAACATCGGGAACATATGAAAGACCATTTTGGGAAACAAGTTGCCTAACCGTACGAACTTGTGGATGACCCAACCTAGAGTGCCAAAGAGAAAAAGGAATGACATAATCCAACAAAGCTTCAGGAGGTTTATGAGTTGAAAACTTGTAAAGTCCATGTTCATCTACGCCCCGCAGAAGCTCCTTCTGTGTTTGTTGAACCTTTATAAGAAAATAAGAAGGCCAAAATTCAAAGAAGCATTTACTGTTAGTACAAATTTTGAACCAAAAGTAATGGTTTTGAAATTGATGGCACATGCAAAGTATTACAAAGAACAAAATTTCTAAAGGAAGTAAATATGGAAGATGTACTAATACTATTTGTGGGCAAGAAAATAAAAAACATAGTCATTTCTCTTTTATTTTACATTGTTTTATTTTAGTTGTTTTCCATAGTCAAATCTAAATAAATCAAAATCATAGACATCAAAACTCAAAAATAAGAAAAGCCACAGGCTTCCATCAACAGTGATTATCCTTCTGAGGGAAATCAATGCTGCATCCAACCATCTCCACCTATTCTTTTATTTTTATTTATTTATTTTTTAAATAGTTAATTCTTCATTATTCAGTTGCTTTATTTATTTTCGATCGAAACGATCGAAAAAAATTAATTTCCGATCGAAAATATAACCATTAATTTCCTTACTGTTTCATCAATTTTTTTGTTTCATTTTATTTTGATTTTTGGTCCAACTTTCATTTACAATTGCTTTATTCCTTTTTGTTTTATCGTTATTTTTTATATTTCTTTTTATTTTCTCGATCAATTTTTTTATTTTATTTCTTGTTTAGTTTTGCTTTTCATCTATA
>CATIWM010100338.1:0-44875 GCA_949671775.1 Mallotus repandus | reverse complement strand
ATTTTAGCCAAAAAATCAAATTAAGCCACTAATTTAATGGCCTTAATATTTTAGCCAAAATTTTCAAATATGACACAAACAATGACCCCACATGTAATTAGCTTGGGTAATTCAATGCTAATTTACATGTAAAATAAAAAGCCGTAAATATTCATTTAGCTTAAACACATTTTTCCAAATTTTTCCAAAGAGAAAAAAAAAATGCAAAGGCAATAAAATGTTGCAAGACATGGCCCATTTAAAGACTTCTTTTTTGCTTGATCTGATAACGTCTTTTTTTTTTCTTCTCTAAATAGAGAACATAGACCAGGCCCATTAAAGTTTGTTTTTTCTTTTAGCAATTAAAATAGCCACGTCTTTTTTGTTTTTTCACCACTACTTTCTCTTTTTTTTTTGGAGCATCATTTTCTTTCTTCTTCTCTTTTTTTTTCTTCTCTTGCTTTGCTTTGTTTTTTTCTTTTTCTACCCATCTTCCAGTTAGCCACTAGCCACCACCGGATAGCAGCAAATCGCTGCCATCTCACCCAGGCAGCAGCTCCTTGCCGGTCCGCTAGCCTCCACCGGTTTCAAGCAGCCAAGGGCTGCTTCTTCTTTGCGCGACATAGCGCTAGGCGTGCCCAATGAGCAGCATCACGCTGCTGCTACCCATGCAAACCCGAAGGCGTCGCGACCCGCGGAGACCCATCACCCAACCTCTTACCATCCTCTGCCTAAGCTCCGATCGTTCGATCATCATCAAAAGTTGTTTTCTTCTCAAAACAGAGCAAATTATAATAGCATAAGTGTTGTCCCAAATCAGTCCAAAGCTCCAAATCAACAAATCTTACCTCTTTAATTGGTTTTGCAATTTTTGCAAATTGTTCAAGCAAATTCTCATGAATTTTCCAAGACAAATTCTTTGTTAACACTTACATTTGGAGTAATAAAAGAGGCATTTAATTTCTCTCTTACAATGCTCAAGAATTAATTTTAAAATTAATTATAAGTAATTGTGACTTGTGGCCTTTTGATTTGGTGCTTAGAATGTGAATTTGCTCTTGGAATGGATTATTTAGCCAAAAAATTTATTTTGGCATTGCTCACAAAAATTATATTATCATGGTTCTAGCCAAAAATGATTCATGTGTGTTTTTGGCTTTCTTTGAATTTATTTTATGAGGTGGATAACTAGCCGAAAATAATTGTTGATTCGACATTGACTAAAAATTGTATTTTTCCTATCCAAATAATTTGTGTATCATGATTTGACTATTTATTTGTAAGCTCTTGTTGTATTAACAATGTTTAGCCTTCACTCTTTTATGCTTAAATGCTTGTTTGGCTAAATGCTATAACCTTGATGACTTTGAGTGCTTTGAGATGCAGAAGTTGATTTAACCGAAAATTTAATTTGCTAATCTTGCTCATTTATCTTGTGAATTATTTTATTTCGGCTTTATTTTGGCAAACTTTATGCCAAAATAATTTTACATCTTCAATTTGCACAAAAGAATAAATTTGAACTCTTAGCCAAATTAATTCAATTTTATTTGGCTTTGTCACTTGCTAATCATTAAAATGTAGCTCTTTTGTGAAATAATGCTTTGATTGCTTGAATGCTTGACCAATTTTAACCAAGAATAAAATTAGAATCTTTGGCTCAACATTTAGCCATCTTTAGGAATTAATTTCCTTGGGGAAGAAGATGCTTTGCTCATTTTCTGTGCATAATCTGCATGTTCCAACATCTGTAATTTGGTAAAACTTGGTACAACATTTATTGTAGCATAGACAAACTATTAAAATAGCATGTGGTTTATGAAAACCACAAACACATATATCTCAAACCATACTAATTTTGTCTGTATATTCATAAGGCAAATTTATTTTATTTTTGCAATAAAATGCCAAAATATTACCTTTTCTTATGATAACAAATTATATTTCCAAGGCAATCTTTATTTCTTGGCCAAATTAATTATTTATTTAGCCGTCTTTTTTTTTATGTTTTCTTGCCTGAGAATTTTGGATTTGTGCTCTTTGTCTACATGAATTACTCCATGTATTTGCAAATTCTCCTCCACTTGTTGTGTATCTTAGGGATTTCCATTTATCTTGACTTCTAACAACCAGTCTGTATCTTTCTTGATATTTCTCTGGTCATCCTTCACAGTTAAGATGAATCCACTATCATGTCATGTCTTATGGGAATTTGCTTTGTATTTGCATGTCTGCTTT
Source organism: Mallotus repandus (assembly GCA_949671775.1). Taxonomy (NCBI): domain Eukaryota; kingdom Viridiplantae; phylum Streptophyta; class Magnoliopsida; order Malpighiales; family Euphorbiaceae; genus Mallotus; species Mallotus repandus. The sequence continues at coordinate 42,658 of CATIWM010100338.1, read as the reverse complement.
TGAACTCAACTTTTTTTTCATCACTTGATCACACCACACACATACACCATATCCATGCATTAAAATGCCCAATTTTCAGCCGTTATGCCGCTGAAATTTCATCAACCATTCACCAGTCACAACACTTATTCACACACTAAAAGCACACTAGAAAAACAATAGTAAATAGAAACACACCAAAATTTAAACTTGCAATAGTAAATAAAAACACACTAAAAATTTGCAAACTAGAAAGCAAAATATTGCCATTAAATGGCAGTCCTTGGCCAGAGGCCAGTTATTTATTTTTATTTATTTAGTTTTTATTTTCCCACATAGTAAGAAAATTTTCCAACTCGATCTCCTTTCACACCCTTCTTAGACTTAACAGAGAGGCAATATTCAACCATTTGATATGCAAAATAATCTCTTTTAAAGTTCATTATTTCATTTGGATTTTTCATAAAGAAAATATTAAGGGATTTTTTGTCATTAATAGTAAGTGGAAAAATCATTATTATTGCATTATTGACCTCTCCTGATGACCTTCTATTTCTCCTGGTGAAGTTGCCCTCTGAGTGTGGAACTTGGTGACATCTTCCTTAGCCTTCTGCATCAGGAACTCCTTTATGATAGAAAATGGATCCTTTGTAGCTTTATGCCTAAATTTGACCTTAGCATTAGGTTGGATCTCCTGTTCAAATGCTCTTTGTTTCTGCAGTCTTCTTTTCTAAGTATGAGTTAGAGGTTGAGGAAACTTTTTCTCTATCACCCTCCGCCGCTGCTTGTTTGGTGGAGTAGACTGTGGCACCATAAATCTAGGTTGTACAAGCCTTCCATCTTTCATTGGTCTATTTTTATGGTTGTTTTTAAATGAATTTGGATCAGGTGACCTTTTATCTAATGGTAAAGATTTCTTATGAGAAACTGGCCTCTAATGACTTTTGAACCTATTTGGATTTGCCTGAACTACCTCCTTTTCTTCTTCTTTGATTTTCTCTTCCAAAACCACATTGATAGCTTTGGTCAATACCGCTAAGGAAAATGAATTGTCCTCTATCAGCTCTTCCCCCTTTTCTACATTCAGGTCTATTCTCATCCTTGGGGATTGAGGAAAAGGTGAATGGACTTGATGCTTCAGCATTTGACCTTGAGGAACCAGTGTTTGGTTTTATAGAATTGGTTGTTCCTTAGGTGTAAAGCCACCCTCCATGTTTTGTTCTAATCCCTAGGGAATTAGTTCCTCATGGGGAACTAATGTTTGAGTTTGAGAAATTGATTGTTCCTCATGTGTACTCCATGTGCTTTACTTTTGTCCCTGGGGAAAATTCATTTGGGTCTGAGGATTTGGCACATAACCCTGGGAAAAATTGCCCCTTTTTTTCTTGATGAATAACCTTCTGGTCATGAATTTCTGATGGTGGACTTAAATTTGACCCGCTATCATCATCATAAATCTGGCCTCCTTTAACATTTAGTTTAGTTGAATGTCCAAATTTCTTTTGAACCACCACTTTTGGTGCAGAATTTTGATTTTCCAGTTTGGAAATTTTTTTTATTCACTCTAGCAAATGAATTATTCATCTCTTGCATAGTTTTCTGCACAACATTGAGTTTTTGCAAAGATGTCTTGGAGAGAACTCTTTATTTGTGAAATTGAGTCATGCATCCCTATGAGAATATTAATGCCTTCATTAGCAGTAGTATCCAGGATCTTTATATTTTGGCCTGAATAGCCAAAAGGTGCCTCAGTCCAAAAGTGATCCTGAGGCATCAAGTCTTTATCCCAGAAATCACCTGGGTTTATAGGTGAATTGTTGGTCCAGTAACCAACTTCAAAAAATTCTTCTTCAAATATGTTCATCTTTTTGAAACAAGTCCCATCGAGCATGCCAAAAATTATTTCTCCTATTTTTGGATTTTGGTGCGTGCCAAAAGATTGTTGGTTACGTTTTATGTATTTGCGAGCGTGCCAGAGGAGCATGTCCTCAAAATTTAACCTAACTTCTTCAAAACGATTTATGGATTCCCAATCTTCTTTACCACAATTTGTTGGATTTCAAGCAGATGAAAATTAATTTGTAAATAAAGAACAATTTGAGCACTTGAAAAAGGAATTATATTGATTTTGAAAATTCAGTACAAAACTAAAGCAGTGAGTGTTGTAAACTAAGAACAAAGATGACTGGCTAATAATTCTAAAGTAGATGATTGGTCTAGATAGATGTAGATCCTTGATTTGCGTCTTCCCCTTGCTTTTATAGATGATTTCCTTACAGACTACTCCTTCAATTTAACGCTCCAGTAGCTCAAGAGTTTCTTCTATTTCTTTGGCAATAAATTCATGTGACTCAGACGCCTTCATCCCCAAGCTGACCTTTTTCTCCAAGGCATTCCAGAATCTTTAGAGTCTTCTAAATAATTCTAAAATCTTCTTATCTTATGGGCTAGACTTTTAATTAATTTTGGGCTTAAAAATTCTAATTAAATCAAATTGATTAATATTTTAGCCCAAAATATCAAATTGAGCCACTAATTTAATGGCCTTAATATTTTAGCCAAAATTTTCAAATATGGCACAAACAAGAAGCCTCTCGGGCAAGTGTATGTACAGAAATTCTGAGTTTGAACAACAAAGGAAGAAACAATGAACACCACACCCAGAAATTTGCAGAGATTTGAAAGATCAAGAAAAAACCAACAACCATAATCATAAACATAAAACCAAGAAATAAAAAGAAAAGGTCACTTGAAACGTCGGTACAACGACCGGAATATCAATGTTGGCCATGGACAAGGATAGAGAAGTTTGAAATTTGACCGGTCAACCGGACAAACTAGTTACTGTCCATCGCAATTTGATGGGAGTGACCAGACCCATCTTGAGCAAACTGAAAGTTCTTTGAATACCAAAGAGTTGTTGCTTCTCTTGAACTAACAAACCCCTGCATAGATCAAAAATCACAAAAAGGTGATAGAAAATGCCATAAAAGGCAAACAAAAGGTTATTTCAAAGGCTAAACTATAGAGATTAGATCTAGGTAATATATACAAAAAGAAAAGATGGAACCGATTTTCGTTAAAGTGGCCGAAAACTGGGTTCTAGAAGCAGCACTAAAAGAGACTCTCAAAAGAGAAAAAGGAAGACTCTAGAGAAGATGAGAGAGAGCGTTAAAGAAGTGTTCATAGTATATAATGTTGGTTGTCAATATTAACATAAAGGAAAGAATTTAGACTATTATCTATTGCAATATTTGGGTGATAATTCAAGAAAATTTTAAGTGACGCAGCGGAATTTCATCTTATGATCTTAAAGTCTCATTTTTTACTATGACTATTTGGTTTAGACTTCAATGAAGTTAAATATATGAATATCTTCAAGAAAAATAGTTTAAATAGTTAAAAGAATTTAATTTTTAAAATATAAGATGATACAATTTTTTAAAAATAGCACTCTGAGAATAAAAACGGTTTTTTTTCTTTTTTTGAATTTATCCGTCTAATACATCTTTCATAAGTGAATATTCTGGTGTGGAAAAATCTCATGCTGGATAGATTATGTTCTATCCTGCTAAAAGAAAAAGTTTGTACAAAGTAGATTATTTTAATGTACAAGGTTTCTTTTTATACCTATCTTGTAAGAGTGAAATATTTTTGCCATCTGAATTAGACCTTAAATGTGTAAGAAACAATAATGTTTAAAAGCTTCAATTTTTATTTTTATTTTTTCTATCAATTTTTAGCTAAAATATAGTTTATCATACTTTTTGCATAGTTAAATTTCAAAAAATAATTATTTTTCTTTATAGTTTAGTAGTTCAGATAATAGATATTATAAAATTGATGTTATGAGTTTGATATCACTTTCCTTTTTAAGATATAAAAGGTTATGAATTCAATTCATAACAATATAAGTAGATCACTGTGTACTGTCAAACATCCCTAATGAGTGAAACAAGTAGAGAATTCAATCTGAGTTTAAAAAAAAAATTGCAGTCTAAGTTTATTTATTCTGCAGTAAATGAGTGGAAAGAGGATGAGAATTGAAACCTCCAACATCTTGGCTCAATTGTTTATCTAAACTTCCTCCCTTGACATCTTGTTCGTGTAAATGGGAATTCTTATTGCAGTGCAGCATTCAACACCTTCACATTGTGTGTCAAATGGCATTATTGGTTTCTTTATAATTTAGCGATTATAAGAACACGAAGGTTAAAACATATGTTAGAATAATTTGTAGAAGCATTATTTGTTTATAATCTCTTTTAGAGATATGAATTGAAAGAAATTGTTTTTTAACATCCTTTATTTTAAATTAACTAAAGATTAAAATGTTGCCAATGAGTTCCTTAAAATCAATTGGTCTAAAAGGAGATTCTCGAAGTTTATAGATTTTAGGTTTAAATTTTAAATGGTATAAAATTTTTGGTCTAAATATTCATGCCTACACACCACTAGAACATACATATATATTCATTCTCGAGACGACTAAGCTAAAAAAGATACTATTTTAGAATAACCAATAACTATTGAAAATAGCTGAAATAAATTGTTCTTGTTTAAATGAGGTTGCTGATGATGTAAGTAAAAATGTTAAATTAGTTGTTAGAAAAATTTTTGATGCCTAACACCACAATGATCAAAATTTCAAAAAGTAATAATTAATTTGTGTAATGAAATTAATTTAAAAATAAATATTATAATTATCTATTAGCCTGATCAGATGGTTGTGGTCTGATGCAGCTTAAAATAAGATTTTGAAATCGAGACCTAATATATGCAGAAGCGTTAATAGAGAGACTTTTGTCATTGTTTGAAATCAAATTCAAATTAATAAAATTCTACGAAATATCAAATACCGAACTCATCTGGTAAAAAAAATTAAACACTATAATTTAAATCTTATCAAATGTAAAATTTTGTAATAAAAGGAGAGAGTCTAGTGTAATTGGTTTCTGACCCAGCACAATCCTAAAATTGCAATGTCATAGAGACTACTAGATTTTTGTTGCATGGCTGGAGCAAACCAACAGTAAGAGTTATGGTGGAGAGTTTGCCATGTGGCAAAGGAGCACCTTACACCAATTAACACAGAGATGGCGATATCCCTTATCCAATTCATAAAGCCAGGTGTGAAGTCCTTGTTGGCCAACCAGATCCTAATCTGATCTAATGCCTCATATCAGCCAAGATTTTTCTATCAAGCTCACAACTAGTGGTTTAGCTTGGCCCTTATTTCCTTGCCAGGTTTTGTTTATTGTAATGCTATCTTTAGTTCAGTGGCACAAGCTGCACAGCTGATAGCACCAAGGAAAAAAAACCACACACTCAGAATATGGCAACACAAGCACTTGTGTCATCTTCTCTTACTTCTTCAGTTGAAACTGCTAGACAAATTCTAGGTGCTAGGCCAACTCAGTCTTCTGTTGTGTCTTCAAGGAAGAGCAGCAGCTCCTTTGTTGTTAGGGCATCTACTACTCCCCCAGTCAAGGTACCCTTTTAAATGTTATTGTACAACATAACATAAATAGAGAATTCAGTTTGATTAGTTGAAGATTAGAACAAATGCAGTTTGATTAGTTCTAATGGACTTTTGTGTTGTTGTGTGATTTTTCAGCAAGGAGCAGACAGGCAACTATGGTTTGCTTCAAAGCAAAGTCTGTCATACTTGGATGGCAGGTAATTATTGCTTCTCTGTGGAGTAAATGTTATGGCTGAAAATCTTGCAAATCTAGTTAATTTTGTTTCTATTATTTTACAGTCTTCCAGGTGACTATGGATTTGACCCACTTGGACTTTCAGACCCAGAAGGTACTGGAGGGTTCATTGAGCCGAGGTGGCTAGCATATGGTGAAGTAATCAATGGAAGATATGCCATGTTAGGAGCAGTAGGTGCTATTGCACCAGAAATTCTTGGAAAGGCAGGCCTAATTCCACCAGAAACAGCACTCCCTTGGTTCAAAACTGGAGTGATCCCACCAGCAGGGACATATAACTACTGGGCAGACCCATACACATTGTTTGTTTTTGAGATGGCACTCATGGGTTTTGCAGAGCACAGAAGATTCCAAGATTGGGCCAACCCAGGATCAATGGGTAAGCAATATTTCTTGGGATTGGAGAAGTTTTTGGGTGGCTCTGGTGACCCAGCATACCCAGGAGGACCATTGTTTAACCCCCTTGGGTTGGGAAAAGATGAGAAATCACTGAAAGATCTCAAGTTGAAAGAGGTGAAGAATGGAAGATTGGCTATGTTGGCAATCTTGGGTTTTTTTGTACAGGGTCTTGTAACTGGAGTTGGACCATACCAAAACCTGTTGGATCACTTGTCAGATCCTGTTAACAACAACATCTTGACCAGCCTCAAGTTCCATTAGCGATCATTCTTGCCTCCTTCCCCTTTCGCCTTCTTTCTTTTTCCTCTCTCCTACCATTGTAACCATTGTGTGAAAAGCTCTATCTTATTGTAATTTTATTTAAGAAAAGACGTTTTAAGATCAAGATAGACCTCTTAATGCTACTATTTTCTTGTTCTATGACTAGGTGAAATAATTGCTATATAGTACCATAAAAATGGAACTTAACATGCTCAAATCCTCAATAATTTATTAAATAAGAATGGCATTCTAAGGGCCAATTTGGTGCTTGCCATTAAATAGAGCCTTAAGCTGCCTCATATGTACCCATGAAGCAATTTTCAACGAAATAAAGTGGTAGTATATTGCAAGTAAAATTTGCATTGCTAAGAAATCTTATTGAGCTTGTATTTAATTGATTGCATAGAAAAATATAAAGGCGCACAATGGTCATAATTCAGTATTCTATTTGATGACTAGCAAGAGGGACTTTTGCCTCTGCTCTTTCACCTACATTACATGTTGCTAGGGCAGGAACGGAACGCATGAAATCTTTGTGCTAATTATTTCTAATTTCACGCTCATGCTTACTCGAAAACCTTTATCTACTTCGTCCTGAAGAGTAAGTAAGACTATTTTCAGTCATGCTTTCATGTTCCAGTTGAACAACTCCATCTTTTGAGTAAAATCATCAACTAATAATCCTCATTTATACAGGTCATACAAGACATGCTTAGCTAGAATTTGTTCATATCATATGTCATGCTCAAATGCCTACTTTTGCGAAATATCTGCAGTTCTGCATTGGGTAACTGTCTCACATTGGAATGAAGCTCAAAATGAAGAACTCACTTACATTGACCATCCCAGATACTTTAAAGCTTTAAGTAATCAATTTATAACAGAAGTAATAAAAAAATTATCGGTTTAAAAAAAATTATTGGTTATGATTTTTCCCTCCCAGCTCACAGAAGAGTTTCTTGTAATAAAATCTGAAAGGCATTTATAATCTCAAGGAGATACCAAAAACTCTCACAAAAAAGAATTAGTTGCGAACTAAAAGATGTCTGGTCCAGGAAGTCACCCTGAGACCAAGACATGATTATAATCCAAAATATGCTCTCAACTTTGGAATAACATTGTTGAGGCCAATGTCTCCTGACAAAGCTGAAATGGATTAATGAACACAATCGCCTATATTTAAGCAGCCTGAGCCACAGGTTCATCTGCACTTGACGCCTCTAGCCTGCAAGCACATTTGTAAGTTTCAGATAGAAAAGGGTCCTGCCGGCTATATCAAATTGTTCTAAAAAGAATTTGCTCAACGCTACAGCAACAGCCACAGCAGGAGTATATGTTACAATAGTCACCAAGCAGAAAGAAAAAGAAACAACATACAAGAGCACTGCAACATAATTTAAACTTGTACAGCCATAAAATATCATCAGATGCTGAAAACTTTTAAAGAGTTATACTGGAGCGGGGATTAACTCCCATCTTTTTTCTGGTTTTGTTGAATACAGAAACTGTGATCCCTTGTGAGTAGCTAAAAGAGGGTTCATACAATAAGCATGTAGCAAGGAGAGAATAAGGCATGATTATGGAAAGATTTACAACCTAGTAACTACTTCTTATTGATCATGTTAAGCAGAAAAAGTGTGCTACTCCCTACCTTTGAATTCCTTCTCCAACTTCCATTCTGAAAAAGCTCCCTATCTTCACAAGTGAACCAACTTCCTTGGATAGATTATTCAATAGTGTCTGTAAAATTGTAGTGTATAAGACATGAATTCAATAATAACAATTCATACACGATGAATGCACATATAAAAAAAAATGTTCCTGCATACAAACACACATGACAGTAAAGCAACAGGCAGACGTAGGCAGAGATATTTTAAGAATGTTCTCCGGCATACCTTTACGTTTATAGTATCATTTAGTATAAACTTTTGCTCCATAAGAACAACTTCTTCATAGTATTTACGCAAACGACCTTCTATGATTTTCTCTATTGCCATTTGAGACTTCCCCGTACTTTCTGCCTGCCATATAGAGCCAGATTGATCATTTAAATCTTTAAATAGTAAAATAATGTCATTACAAGTAGTTAGACTGTGCATAAACATAACAATAAAGTAATCAAGAGACCCCTCAAGGTCACATCTGGCACAACCTCCTCTTCTCCCAACGAGAGAGAGAGAGAGGGAGAGAGATTTAAACAATTCAAAGTAAATAATATCATTTGTTAGTGCGCTTGGATAGAAAATAGACCTAAAAAGATTAACACCTCAATCAATTTATCTAGAACAAGCACTGGAGATTTCAGAGGCTTTTCATATTTAAGCTGCTGTATACAGGCGTGCACTTTTCGTAGTTAATTAAATTGACACTAACCAAAACCACAAAGCCAATTAAAGAACTCACCATCAGCAAAAGGGGAATAGCTGCAGCAAACTAGCACTAAAGGAAAATAACAAACGTAGATTCCTTTGTCAACCACTATTTAATGAGAAACAAACAAGAAGAAGTTTGAGAGATGGTGTATCATAGTAATGAACACGCATTAAGACAAACATTAGTGAGAGTAAGGAAAGCCGATCCTCTAGATTATAGGTCCTGTGAGATCCAAATTTCAATTGAATGACTAGCTTAAAAAAACAATAAAGGCCAGATTCTTTTTCACCTAAAATTTCTTCAGTGCCCATGGCATTAACTTTCGTCATCTACCCAATAATTGCCAGCCAATTTCATAGAAATGCATCATGTTCCAAAATTTTCTGCTGTCATATTATCACCTTGATTTAGCAATTCTCAGTGGATATTATGCTTCATTGATTGCATATGACATTAAATCAAGAAGTTCGGCCATTCCTCCAGTTCTATTAGTTGCTATATAGATTATGCAACATCTGATTACGTAATGTAACCCTGAGTGGGTAAGGACAACAATCATCCAGCAAAGATCCTCATAAATACAAGGCTCAGAAGAGGAAATCAATATCTCTCGGCACAAAATACTACATCTTGATAGATCTATGATGGCAAGCTATGCTACAAGAAACTAGCTTTGGATTTTTCAGCACCCTACATCTTTCATTTAACACAGAGCAACTGACAGTCTTCCTGTACCTGAGACTTAAGAATTTCACGTTCACTTTCTAATGCATCCAAGGAAACCAATTCCTTGGTCAAAAATAATGGTTTTGCTGCCACTACATGCATTGCCAATTCCGATCCAACACGGTGGAGAGCATCCAACTGGGAATTCCCATCCTCTATTTCAAGGGATAGAAGCCCAGCAATACGACCCAAGCCTACATCCAGAAAAATTTAAAGGTGTTAACCACATTAGAGTTTTCTTACCAACTCAGACTATCTATTTCATAAATATATATATATGTGTGTGTGTGTGTGTGTGTGTGTGTGTGTGTGTTGTATTTCAATGGAACTGCATAACTGCACCCATCAGCACACAAAAGCATAATCTTCCACAAAAGAGAAAAAAGCCATATCTTAAAACTGTTTACCAGGCTGCGGACTTGTATGGAGATAGGTGGACAAAACACCAGGTGAAGCTGTAGACAAAACAAAGCCCCTTCTGAGTTTCACATTCTCACCCATCATTGCAGCTACTTCAGTAATTGCATTATGAACTGTTGTTTCTCCACTTATTTTTGGATGTTCAAGATTTAGTTTCAAGTCCTGATTAAGCAAATATCATTAATAAGCATTCACCAAATCCAATTTTAGCTAAAAATTCAAAGTGCTTCGAGATTGATGGAGATTTGCTTGCATTAGCCTCACTGCAAGTTTACCAATATAAATTTTAAGTTCAAATTATCAGATTTGCCTTAATTTTCTCTGTTAAAATTTATTTTGCAAAACATTTTCTCAAGAACTAGAGAAAATGTTAGTCACTCCCAAAATCCTGAAAACTTTACATGAACCTCTTCTTACATCTTAAACAAATAAAGTGAGCTTCAAAAGCAAAGAGACTATATCAAACAAAAATCAAGATAAGAAAGACTAGGAAAACCGCACCTCGAAACACTCAGGGCCAACAGGATGCACCCCAGAAACCTGCTGAGCAGTATTCTCGATCCGCAAAGCTTGCTTTGCTAAAGACAGAGCCTGCAAAAATAATCAAAGTTTATGATAATTAAATTCACACAGACTAGAAAGATATTTATCCCAAGGAAAGAACCTTTAAGTAACTTGAAATGGAAAATGGCTGCAATAAAAGAATATGTTGTGTGCCCACTAACCAAAAGCTGAAATACTTCATTTCTGGCAACAAAGTCAGTTTCACAATTAAGCTCAACAAGAGCAGCTTTCCCTTCATTCTGTGCCAATGCAAGTAACCCTTCAGTAGCAGCTCGGCCAGACTTTTTGGCAGCCAAAACCTTCCCTCTTTTCCTCAAATCTTTCTGTGCCGCCTCTACATAAACAACCAAATTCACAAAACAAGAAAAAAGAAAGAAAAGAAAATCAGAAAACTAAGAAAAGAAAATCAGAAAACTAAATCAAAATATCCATACCAATGTCCCAATTGCAATCAACAAGAGAAGCCTTAACATCCTTGATTGGGGCGCTAGTCCTTTCTCTCAATAGCTTTATCAGATTCATTTGCTCAGCTGCAGCAGGAGCTTGAGCACTGAACCGCCGCAAAACAATTCCAAAAGCAAAAACTGATGAAATTTTCATCTCTGCAAATTGAGAAATGGAAGTGGTAGCATCTTTGCGCACCCATGATGAACAATTCATGCCAGAACTACCGACTCCGTTACCCACCATCATTTGAAGAGGACGCTTTGCAGTTCTTAATAAAGCCATTTCTACAAAACCCCTGCAAAGAAATACAAAAACAGACCAAAAAAATCAAAACTTTTTCAAGCAAGAAAAGAAATTAATACCAAAAACAAAAGAATAAATAGAATTAAGTAATTTAAACAAGTGGGTTCTGTTCTAAATCCTGACAGAGATTATGCCAAAAACCCAGAGTGCAAATCTACTACCTACTAGGGTTTAACAAGGGTTTTATAAGAAGCTTACAGATGTGGATATGAACTTATAAGAACAAAGCCTTAAGCTTTACTTATAGTTAGGAGCTGACCTTACTAGTGTATCAATGGAGTTAAATTAGGAACTGATTGTGAGGAGGTGATTCTATTTGATTGCCGTTAAGGAAGCACTATGCATTTGCAAAGCTTGATGATTTCAGTATCCATGGAGATTGGCAGCTCAACTGCATTGGCTTTTGGGCTGGGCTCAGAATCACTGAAAATGCTTAATCAGCCAATCTCTCACACACGGATAATATTTGGTAAAAAAAAACAGTAAAATAGCATGTGATTAAACGTTTTTTCACTTAAAAAGATTGCGGTTGTTCCTACTTACAGTTTAGTACTTTACTAATATAAGTGTAACTACTAAAAAAAGTAATAATTACAAATGTAATAATTAAATTATTAATTTTATTTCACAAATAAAAAGTAATGTATAAAGTATAAATTATATAATTAATTTAAAAAAAACTGTTAATGTATAATAAGGTAATTAAAATAATATGAATAAATTATTATTATTATTAAACTTTTCATCAATAAAAAAAATTAATTTTTAAAAAATCAAACAATTAAAAATTTATAACTAGTTATTAAAATACGTATACTAATTATTTGACAACATTTTTCATTAATTAATTTTAAACAATGAAAATAATATTTACAAAGTACTAATATGATTAATTTATTAATATTCATAACAATTGACATGAAAAAATTAAAAATAAAAAACTATAAATAAGTGACAATAATAAGATTAAAATTATAAACAAAAAATAAAATAATAAAACAATCATGAAAAAATTAAATTGATTATTTTTAATATATTTGATCTGTATTTTATTAATGTAGAAAATATGAGAAGATGAATAGTTTACAAATACATATAAAAATGATCAAAAATAAAAAAATTATATTTTTCAATAAAAAATTTAACAAGCCTTTACCATATCCTAATTAGGTTAACAAAAATGTATTTAAATTAGTTGACTGTTAATGTTAATGCTAAAGTTTACCAAATAAGATTAAAAAAAGTTAATTTATTGTAAGAATAATATTTTATACATCACTAACAATCGTTGGAATCAACTAACAGAGATAGTTCTATTCGGATCAAACTAGATTAATCAAAATGGACTCGTAGTTAAAAAAAAAAACAATAACATTTTACCGTCTTTTAATCTTGATCTTGATTCAAACGTAATTCTATTATTATATCATTTACTATTTATAAATTTTAATTGAATATGAATATATTTATAAATTAGTAGTGTATATTACTTACTATATAATTACAAATATTTTATTCTAAAATACATTTATACAAATATATTTTTTAATGTTTATTCTCTATATATATATAATTTACCAAATAACTCATATTTTTTTATTAATTTTGTTGATAAATCTAATTACATGAATTTCGAACAACTCATGATCATATTTTTAACTATTTTACCTAAAAGAGAACACAAAATTTTTTAGTGCTCTATCGAAAAAATTTTCATGATTACTTTCATTTGAAGCCATTTATTTTATTTTATTTTATTTTATTTTAATCATATATTATTCAATAATAATTATTAGCAAAGTATAATTTATTCAGTAAAAATCAAATGGAGGATCAAATTGACTGTATACATCAAGCGCATTCATCTTTAATTTAATAATATTCCGTTATTACTGATCTCCCTCTTTAAAGTCTGCCTCTGCTGTTTCTTTATCTCTTCGCTCCGAGCAATCTCTCAATTTTCCTGCAAACCAAACAGTTTCCGCTTCTTCTTCACGCTATATTCAAACCCGCCTCTCCCAATCCGGATCCGATCACTTCCCACCCGGACTCTTCCAGATCTGCTCCAGGTAACCTCTCATGCTTCACGTGGATTTACGGTTTACCTTTCAGATCTGTACTGCGTACTTGTAAGGGTTTTTGAATTTGATTTTTGGCCTTTTTTTTTCCTTTTGCTTTTTCTGTTAACGGATCTTGAGAGTTGAATCATGATATTCATGTAAGATGCTGTGCTTTTTAAAAAAAAAAAAAATTAGCTGCAAAAAGATTTATTTATGTTCTGTTGATTTGATGTTTATTGTGTTTGAAGGTTAATTTTTAGATTTTTCTTTGGTGTTTTTAGGTTTAAATTTGATCAGTTAGTGATTCATAGAGATCTGGTTGGTTAGTTCAGTGGCTTCGAAACGTTGATGTTGAAAATGAGGATGCCTGCCCTGTACTGGGCTTGCTCGATATTCGTGGTGGTTTTTTTCGTTCATACTTGCAACGCGTTTTATCTGCCTGGTAGCTATATGCACACGTATTCCACTGGTGAGAAGATCTATGCCAAAGTTAATTCGTTAACTTCCATTGAGACTGAGCTTCCATTTAGTTATTACAGTCTCCCGTATTGTCAGCCGCCTGATGGTTTTAGGAAAAGTGCTGAAAATCTCGGAGAACTTCTCATGGGAGACCAGATTGATAGCTCCCCTTACCTGTTTAAAATGAATATTAATGAGTCTGTTTTCCTTTGTACTACTAGTCCGTTGAGTGAACATGAGGTTAAGCTTTTGAAGCAGAGGACTCGTGATTTGTATCAAGTGAATATGATTTTGGATAATTTGCCTGCTATGAGGTATGCCAAGCAAAATGGAATTAATATTCAGTGGACTGGGTTCCCTGTTGGATATACGCCGCAGAATAGTAATGATGATTATATCATCAATCATCTTAAGTTCAAGGTCTTAGTTCATGAGTATGAAGGGAGTGGTGTGGAGATAATTGGTACTGGGGAAGAAGGTATGGGTGTGATTTCTGAAGCTGATAAGAAGAAGGCATCTGGTTTTGAGATAGTTGGTTTCGAGGTTGAACCGTGTAGTGTCAAGTATGATCCTGAAGTGATGTCAAAGCTTCATATGTATGACAAAATAACGCCTGTTGTTTGCCCTGCGGAACTTGACAAGTCTCAGATCATAAGGGAGCAAGAGAGAGTTTCTTTCACTTACACGGTTGCATTTGTGAAAAGTGCTACTAGATGGCCATCTCGGTGGGACGCTTATTTGAAGATGGAAGGTGCTAGAGTCCACTGGTTCTCAATTCTAAATTCTCTTATGGTGATCTTTTTCCTAGCTGGTATTGTTTTTGTCATTTTCTTAAGGACTGTGAGAAGGGATCTGACAAGATATGAGGAATTGGACAAAGAAGCTCAAGCGCAGATGAACGAGGAGCTTTCAGGGTGGAAGCTTGTTGTGGGTGATGTGTTCAGAGAACCAGAGTGCTCAAAGCTTCTTTGTGTCATGGTTGGAGATGGTGTTCAGATTACAGGGATGGGAGTTGTCACAATTGTTTTTGCAGCCCTTGGTTTCATGTCTCCAGCATCACGAGGAATGTTGCTAACTGGAATGATAATTCTTTATCTTTTCTTGGGTATTGCTGCAGGCTATGTTTCGGTGCGTCTGTGGAGAACCATTAAAGGAACTTCTGAAGGGTGGAGGTCAGTTTCCTGGTCAGCTGCATGCTTCTTCCCTGGAATTGCTTTTGTTATCCTCACAGTGCTGAATTTCATTCTATGGGGAAGCAAGAGCACTGGTGCTATTCCCATTTCCTTGTATTTTGTCCTACTGTCTCTTTGGTTCTGCATTTCAGTTCCACTCACTCTCTTGGGAGGTTTCTTAGGGACACGAGCTGAGGAAATTCAGTATCCAGTTCGAACCAACCAGATCCCAAGGGAGATTCCTGCTCGTAAATATCCATCATGGCTTCTTGTTCTTGGTGCTGGAACTCTTCCATTTGGAACCCTTTTCATTGAGCTGTTCTTCATCCTCTCTAGCATCTGGCTTGGACGGTTTTATTATGTCTTTGGTTTCTTGCTTATTGTTCTTTTGCTGTTGGTAGTTGTTTGTGCTGAAGTGTCGGTGGTTTTAACCTACATGCATCTTTGTGTGGAGGAATGGCGGTGGTGGTGGAAGGCATTCTTTGCCTCTGGTTCGGTTGCTCTCTATGTGTTCTTGTACTCGATCAATTATTTGGTTTTTGACCTGCAGAGTTTGAGTGGACCTGTATCAGCTATACTCTATCTGGGCTACTCGCTACTTATGGCCATCGCAATCATGTTGTCTACCGGCACCATTGGCTTCCTCATGTCATTCTACTTTGTGCATTACCTTTTCTCATCCGTAAAGATTGATTAAAAGCATCGGGTACTTTTTACTATCAATTGGAGAAGACTGGCTGCAAATGCGAAGAGGAAGCCTTCTTGGTTCACAATTCACATTTTTTTTTCTTTTTTGCTTTTGCTAAATTTCTTATTGATAGCTGATCTTGTTGTGCTCTATTAAAGACTCAGATGCTTATGGTAAATGCATCAAGGATCTGTCATATTTTCCGTGCTATTGAGTTTAGGATGAAATTATAGTAGTTTTGAGCTTCATTTGAATTACGGTTTGGTATAATTTCATTAGATGCTGTAATTTGTGACCCTTCTGTTCTGTATTTTTCACTTCCATACTTCCATTTTATCATTGAAAAAAAGAGAAGTTAAATGACATTTTTTTTAATCTGGGTGGAAAGTGGAAATTCAGCATTTTGCGAATTTTCATTAGCAATATGTATTTTAAATTTTTGTCGCAATTAGATTTCTTCTGATATTCAGTGATTCTTATGCATCTTTAGATATTTATAAATTAGTTGATTAATCATCGACACTCAAATTTTTTTTATAATGAACGCTTGAAAAGATAAATTCAGTTCTTAAAACTCTTGACTCAATTGATTAATTTGATATAAAGGCTATAGTTTTCTTTTGTTGAACATAGGTATGTTAAAAAAGTACAATCACAAATAAAAATCAAATTGAAATAATATGCTTTTCGGATATTTGGATAAAATTGATTCATTTGACCTTGATTAGTTGTTTGGATATTTGATCTAAGGCACTCGAACGAAAGAAATTGAGGAGAGAATCCCATAAAGAAATTGGGAAGAAGGAAAACAGTGAATGAATGAGAGTAAAAAAAAAAAAGAAAAAAAGAAAAAATGTGTTGCATATAAAAAATATATTTTTTTAAAAGTAATTTATACATTATTTAACTGGCATAAGCAAAAATTATTTTCCAGACTACTACTTTTTTAATCAACAGTTATAATCAATTATTTTACATAATATAAATTTTTTAATGCCTATTAGCATAAAAAATCACAATCTTTTTTTTTTAACTTATTGCATATTTATACCAAACTTTTAAACTTGGTAAAACTAGCTCAATTTGGCATATTATTTGCAATTTTGGTACAATTGTAATTTGATCATGAATTAATAAATAACATATATACGCGGCGTTTGAGGTGAATTAACTAACATCTATTATTATAGTCTCATATTCATATGAAAACTTAAAATAGGTAAAAAAAGGAGATGAATATAGTCTTTACAAATTAAATAAAATTTTTATTTTCATTTTTATATTTTCTTAAATTATTGAGAATGAAGTCTAACTAACTATTATAATCAATATTTAGACGATGTGAATGTAAAATTTATAAAAACAGAGGTTACTACTTCACCTCAAATTGCAATTGTGCTAAAATTACCAATAATTTGTCAAATTGGATTAAATTTGTCAAGTTTTAAAGTTTGATACAAATTTACAAAAGGTAAAAAATGCTGTAATTTTTGGCACCAATATGCCATTTTAAAAATAATGGTTATAATCAATTTAAATAAATTTAACTACTATTAAAATTGATAATACATAATAGTATTGAAAAAAAGTACCCAAATTTAATGTCAATATCTATACAAAATACATACTGGGTCAAGCACATAATATGCTCCTTCACAAAACCATAACAAATCAACAGAGAATAGTTGAAATATGCCACAGTTTTATAATTTGGATAGAAGGATTTCAAATCATAAGAGATTTGCACTTGATTTTTCTTTTAAATTGTATGAATGAAAGTTGGTGGACCTAGGATTTTCTTTTTATTAGGTAACTAAAAAAAATAATCATCCAAATAAGGGAAGGTAAATCTATCATGCGTCTGGCCATAATAAAATAAAGAATCATATTAACAAAATTATCCTACAACTTCCTTCATGGATGCCAAAAAAGGTTATAATCCTGGATGAGTATCATTGAGGCACAGGGGTTTTTGAATAAGGGTCTGAGTGTATGGAATGACAGCTGGTTACCGGAAAATCCCCAATTCAAAGCCTTACCTCCAATTGTAGAAGCTGATCCACATCTATTTATTGAATGACAACAATACGGCCTGGAATACTGAATTGGTTCAGCTTTTGTTTAATCTAACCTTCGCCAAACAAATTCTAGTAATGCCCATCAGCTCGAGAAATCCACACCATACATTGCTATGGCACTTCTCTAAATCTGGCCTATATATTGTCAAAACGGCTTATCATGTCATTCAAAGCTCAAGCCAGGTGAGACAAAGAGAAGCAGCATCATCATCAACGACATCAAATTGGAAGTGGCTTTGGAAAATAACTTTACCCCCAAAGGTTAAGATTTTCACGTGGAGACTGCTACATGAATTACTACCCACTGGTTCTGAGTTGGTCAGGAAGAAAATCACAGTGGATGGTATCTGCAATAGGTGTGGTGAAACAATGGAATCAATGGAACATCTATTTCAGGACTGTGCTTGGGCTTTGAATTTCTAGTATGTAAGCTGCTTGTGAAAAATGGTCAATGATGAAGATAGATGTAGTAAGATAGCAGACTGAATTTTCAAATAGAAGTCTAGACACTCCCAAATCAAGGCTTTTGTATGTTTTTAATGTTTATTTAGTACATCTGGTTTGCTTGAAATGTACTTGTTCATGATCATATCAGGTTAGATGTTATCGAATGTCATCAACGAGCTCTGAAGGTGTTCTTCGAGTGTGAGGAGGCTAATAGAAAGCAACAGATGCAATCGACCTTGAATAGATCGCCAAAATGGCAACCACCAGATACCAATCATTTCAAGATTAACTCACATGCAGCGATCAAAGACGACAAAGTGATAGGCTATGGAATTGTGATTCGGGACATTACTGGTTCACTGATAGCAGCACAGACATGGATAGAAGAGTCTACAAAAATGCCAACAATGGCAGAAGCATTATCATGCAGGATGGGCGTCCAATTTGCTGATGTGAGTAATTTTTACATGTATTTGAGTTGATTTTAGTGAATTTTGAATGATTAATTAGTTTAATCTTGGTGGAATTTAGGTTTAATTGGGATTTATTTTAGTTTAGAGTTTTATTTAGGTTTTACTTGTTTTTAGCATTATTTTAGTTCATCTACGAATTTTATTTAAGAATTTTATTTAAGTACTGATTCATATTTTTTTTTTATAGGAAATTTAATAAAAAATTCCAAAAAAGTCAAATATTTTAGTGATATGACTGTGGCATGGGCGTGTTGTGCTCATGTCTTACACTGAAAAATAAGATAAAGGAGCATGGCTTGAGACACAGCCATACTGAAGTCCATGTCTCCTACTGAACTTCAAATACTATGCGCCATGATAGAAGCATGACCATGTTGTAGGTTGTGCTAGGATCTGAAAGAAAAGGCTCGAAATGAAGCACGGCTATGCTGAAGCTGTGCTGGAAAGCATCATTTCAACATAGGCTGAGACACGGCGGTGCAACATTTCAACACAGGCAAAGACCCGGCCATATCTAAGCCATGTCAGAAAAAAGAAGATTTCCTTTTCAAATAGAACTTGGCAATTTAAGAGCAAATAAATTTTTCCTATATAAGGGGGCATTAAGAGGACTTATTCACAGATGGATTAACAGGATTGAAGGCACAAACAAGAGGATTTAACGAAGATTGAAGAAGATTCATGTAAGATTCAAGAGTTTTATCAATATTTCTTCTTCATCTTTCTTTAATTATGTTTGTGTTCTTTAGCATAATTATGCGTGGCTAAACTTCTTTTAGGGTTTAGGTTAGGAGTGGTTATTCCATGACGTGAATGAACACAAGTTTTTATTTTATTGAATTGATTTTCAGTTAATTCTATGCGTTGTGCTTAATTTATACTTTCATTATTGGCCTGCTTGTTTGCATGTTTATGGGTAAATTAACCAATGAGAGTTAAGAAAATTTATTAGCTTAAAACTCATAGAACTTAAATCACTTGACCACGAGAGTAGGCGAGCTTTTCAGGGATAAAATAATTGTTACAAAGCTTAATGAATTTTTATTAATTTTTTAATCACGAGAGTAGGTTAAACTTTAATCTTAACATACTTAATTGAGTTCGAGAGAGTCTTTAGATATTATAGAACAATTTTGCTTAACTGAGATCAATGTGCTTGTTGATTAAGTGTTTATGATCGGATTGGAATAAGTGAAACTAGACCTAAGCTCTAAGCTTTAATCACTTGATTTTTCTCTTAGTTAAAGTTGTTTAGATTTATATTTTATTTGCTAAATCACATTTGATTGATTTGCTAGCTAAGACTATGAGTAGGAATATTAGTATTCAATATACAATGCTCAAGGGAACAATAACTCTTTATACTGCAATTCATGATCCGTGCGCTTGCGGGTTTTGAACGCAACACTTATTGTATCTATGCAACTTTAGAATGTCATTTTTGAATCTGATTGTCTTGTGCTGGTTTAGAAACTAAATTCAAGCGAAGCAGACTTGACAACTTTGGTTCTCCTTGCTGCAGATTTTCAGGAATTAAAGAGTAGATTTCTGTATTGTTCTTTTTCTTTTCAACCTAGATCATGTAACAGGGTAGCTCATACTTTAGCACAATTTTCTTTCAATTCTTGTGGTACTGTCACTACCTGGTTTGATACATTTCCTCGGGTAGTGGTGGACAATACCTTTGTTGATTCCATTTTGATTTAATATGAAGTTTCATTTTTCTAAAAAAAAAAAAAAAAATCTTAGATAGATTTACAATTTTGTTATTACTATTTGAAACTGAAGAACTAGCAATCCCCCAAGCATAGATAATTGAAATAGAAAATACAATTAAAAGTCTCTAATTAACATTCTCTGATGAGAGAGAAAAGAATAACAAAGAAAATTGCTTTTTGTTCTTAAAAATAAGTGAAGTTCAATTAAACTATTTACAAAATCAGATTGATTAGGCCATCAAATGCAAATGAATGATAAACAAAGAAATATTAAAAAAATCTCTTAGATATAAAAAGGGTTACTAACTTCTCAGTATTATTTCCAAATAAGCCAAAAAAAAAGAATCAAAATCCAATAATTCAAGTCCATTAATAGTTTTATTTATATTTTATAGCTAAAGAAAAAAATTGGACCATTAATTTTGAGTTGAACCTCCTCTTAAGACATGAAACTTGTAAATTTAATAATGTTTAGAAACCTTACCCATATAGTTCACAAAATCAAACTTAATAATAAAGTTTTCTAAAATTATTTCATTTATAAATTTAAATGTTATATGGAGATTCAATTTCATATATACTTAAAATGTACTAAGCCCTTCTAAAGCATTATAATTTCAGTTCTTATGAAGTAAAGTACAACAAATATTGACATTAGATTAGTATCAGGAGTCCTTGTAAAGCATTATAAATTAATTTCTTATTAAGTAAAGTACAACAAATTTTGACATTAGATTGATTAGTATTGGGATTTTTATGTTCCATTTTAATTGAAAATATAGTTTTCAAATTGAGAATTGAAATTGTCAATTTGTAAATCGAGAATCGAATTTAATGGAATCGTAAGATTTAATTCATATTAACAATATTAATTAAAAATACTATATTTTATGTAAAAAATATATTTCATATAAAATAATGCTTAATTTTAAAATATATTACTTAATAATACTCATGATTAAAATTTTTTATAATATAATATATTAAATATAATATAAATAATACTGTTTACAATGATCTTCGTGTATATCTTTAGCTTAAAAAAAGAAAATCAAATATAAAAACTAATGTTATGAATATACTAATAGTTCTTTTACCCTATAAAAATTAGTTGAAAGTTGAAACAAATAGCTATTGTGAAAGAAATAAATCAATGAAAGAAAAAATAAAAACTCAAATCAATATTGGTAGTTTTCCAAATTCAAAGAACAAATGAAAAAGAAAGATTATAATAGAATTTATGAAGTTAATCTTATTTGCCAGCCTCGTTAAATTTAAGAAAAAAAAGTAAAAAAAGAAAAATAAATTAGGTTTGTATTTTTATTTTGAAATTTCAACTTTTTATGTGTTTTTAATTAAAAGACTATGACTTTTTCCATCTCCTAATTGTATAATTTCTTAAAAAAGATTTATTTTATTCAAGAGATAAGAATCGGTAAAAATCATAAATTTATATCGATTCTTATAATTCATCATTAAATCATACGATTCAACATCGATTCTCACATTTTTCCAATTTAGCCATAAATTCACATCAAAATTAGGGTAAATTATCTCAAATCATATGATTTGAATCATGAATCATAAAATTCTAATAACAATGACTGCAAGTTACTAATTAGAGATCACTTACTAAAATTGCTTAATTGAGCATGCTGATATCTTTATTGAAAGTGAAAATTTTTCTTGAAAGAATATATTTTTTTCTTTTTGAAAGTTTCTTCTCTTGAACCAAAATATTTTTCTACAAAATGTTCTGTTTCCAAAAACAAAAAAAAATAATAATGGAAAAATTTCCCCTAAGAAAATTCATAAGTTTTCCTCATATAAAAATTTTAAAAAAACACTTCTAAGAAAATTTATAAGTCTTTCTCATTTTAAGGTTTTTGTGATAGATCAAATCTTAAGGTCTTAGGTTCATTTGTGATAACTTTAAGAATTAAATTCTTCATTGTTTTATGGGTGAGATCCATATTTGTGGTGTTCCATATTTATATTAAGAATAAATTTGACCTATTATGCTATTGTATCCCTATATTTTAAATAATTACTATAATATTCCGGATGTTTTATTCCGTTAAACTATTACATCCTACTATTTAATTTACCGTTGAATGGACTAATTTTAAAAAACTAAATGTTCTATTTGATCTTTAAATTTACAATATAATTTTAAATTCATTTAATTTTTTATTAAATTAATATAAAGTTTTTTTTAACTTATGTGTTTTTGTTCCAATAATAATTATAATAATTAATTAATATTTATTTTTAACATCAAAATAAATTTAAAACATATTGATTTTTCAATTGACACTGCTCCAACAAGAATATGTAATCAATACAATATTAGTTAGAATTTATCATACTAACATGATTCGCTTATATAATCAATACTATATTGATTATAATTTATCATAATGGCATATATTTAATTTTATGCTTGGCACCATGCCGATATGGTTTATATAATCAGTGTCTATCAATTAGGATTTACCATACTAATGGTAACTCAATTTCTATGATTGGCATTGCGCCTTAATTGAGGCTTATCATATTGAAATAGTTTTTTTTTTTAATGGATTTGATAACTGTAATTCTTAAAGGACTTGTAAACGTGTGTGTATATATATATACACTAAAATAGATTTTTAATGAAATTTGATACTTAAATTTAGGTCAATATGATAAACTCTAATATAGTACCGATTATATAGTTATATTGAAGTACTTCCAATTCTAAATAAATATGTTTTAAAATTTATTTTTTATGTTAAAAACTATTTAGATACTATAAATATTTCAATAAAAATATAATAAATTAAAAATCTATATTAATTTAATAAAAATTGAATAAATTTAAAATTATATTATAAGTTCATTGATCAAATAGAATTTGTAATAAATTGATACATTTAATGGTAAATTAAACGGTATAATGTAACCGTTTCACAGAACAAAATTTTAAAAATATTTAAATTAATTATTGAAAACATAAAGATCTAATAGTATAATAGATCAAATCTCATAGATGTTATAGTAATTAATCTAATATTTTTTCCTCTACTAACACTAGCAACTAAAAGTGGAGATAAAAAAATTTTTAAAGAAAAAGATTTTTTCCCCCTCAATTGTATGAAAGGGGTTTCTTTTTCTTAAGAAAAAGAAAAAACATGCTTTTAAATATAATTGGCAAAACTAGCCGTTACTTTAAAAAAAAAAAAAAACGCTCCCTTCTTCAAAACCTTCTTCTGTGCTCGGTGCTCTCTTCTCCGTCTTCACTGCTCAGCCAATTTTAATTAACCTTTCTTCTTCTTGTTGAATTGACCTCTCTTTTGTTCTCCTAATCCAAGACCCATAAAAGAAAACATGTTTACGGAAGGTCTAGACGAAACCGCCATTAACTGGATCAAACAGGTACTCACTCTCATCTTTCTCTGTCTCCAATTTCCTTTTATTGAACTTCGCTTCCTTGATTCGATTCTACATTTTTAGGTTCATATCTGAATTTGTAGCGAAATTATTGATTCTTGTTTAGACGTTGAATTGAATAATTGAATCTTTTGTTCGCAGGGATCGGATTCACAAGAACCCAGAATTCGATCACCTTTGTCTCCATTAACAGAGAAGCTATCTCCACATGACCCATTTCCGAAATCTCCAACAAACCCACTTCCAAAATCTACACTTTTATACAATACGAATAGTTTTAGCTCTACCCATATCTTGCCTCCACTCAAATTTCATTCTGGGTTATTGTCTCCTCATAGTTTGGTAGCCCCACGCCTTGATGATAATGATGATGATGAGAGCGTGGCATCGGTTTCGGATTATGTTGGTGGAAACTTTTCTGAGGAAGAGGAAGAGGAGGAAGTGGGTTTAGCTCATAATGATTACTTGGAGAAGCCTGTCATGCAATGTTATGAAGAGGAGGATGAGATTTTTGGGTGTAGACCTAAAACGAAGTTGAACAGAGGGCTTTTGAAAGAAGATTTGAAAATTGAAGTTCCTGCTAATTTTAGAAGGTTCACTACGGATGGTGAAATGGCTGCTAGAAAGGTTTCGCTTAAGGATTCAACCCCTGGTAGCTGTCCACTGCGAGAGAGAGTTCAGCTTCGGAACGCGCATGTAGCATTTGATGTAAGTTGCACTCATAAAAACTGCGCGATTTGTTTAAAAATTTAGTTTTTGTTGGTGATTTGTTTTGGTTTTCAATGTTGGGCACTTCAGAATTTTGATTGTGAGTTGTACTAATTCGGAAATGTGTGTTTGTGCTGGATATGATTGATTGCAGGCTGATTCTAGCAAGTTTAAAGAGGTTGGGGATTTGGGGACTCCAAGTGCTCCTCCAATTACGGAAGCTTCTGGAGAAGAAAAGAATTTTGTGGTTGAACGGGAAATTGAGCAAGCTAGGGATGGTTGTTCCACATCAAGAGACGGAGATGTTTTTGATGGGAGCAAAGAGCACCTATTAGATCGAACCTCGCATTCTATGCCTGGCACTGAATTTGTTGAAAGGTATTGAAGTGTTAGACTACTACCTGCAGTTCCTTTGCTGTGTATTGTAGTTAGAGTCTTCTGAAATTTTATCATGCAGACTAAAAAAGTCCATGGCCGGAGAAGTAGAAGAAAAGATGCCTTATTGGCAGACAAGCTCTTTGGATCATTCATCTTATTATAACACGAGGTATGGTTCAAGTTAAAAGTGTCTAAATTTTATTTGGTAGTAGTATCTTGTTTACTGTTTGCATTACATCCATTGGCTCTTTTGGATTTTGAATGGAAGACCATGTTGGTAGTCAGAATATTTGTGCCACTAAATGTACAATTCGATTCAAGTCTGCTTTGCGTTTGCATTTGAAGAGATGTAACCAGACAAAGTTTAGCATTCTAAATTCTGGAATGGCTGTATCTGTTTTTGCATAATTATGTGAATATTATTTTCTCATGGATCCCCATTTTACTTGTTGCAGTGGTCAATATGCTTGGCAAACTCTAATTGCCTATGATGCATGTATCCGCCTATGTCTCTATGCATGGGCTAGGGGTTGCACTGAGGCTCCTGAGTTTATGCGAGATGAGTGTCTGCTTCTTCGAAGTGCCTTTGGGTAAGCTTCATGCTTTTATGCTCACATTGTGACATATCTGCTTAAAAGTTGTGAGTTATTTTAAGCTTTATGTTAGTTTGCTTCTCTGATTGTTTTCTCCACTTGTATAAAATAGACTACATAAATTTTTGCTGCAACCACGAGGTGTACAAGCTGTAGAAGTTACAAACACCAAGAATGCAGAACAAATATGCGCTATGAAGGTTAAAAAGGTTGTTGGAAAAATAAGAGTGGAAGGTACGATTTTCCAAGCATAGCCAATCAAGAAATTGATACTTCAAATGATGTGTCATGACTTTTCTTTATGCTAATATGGATTTGGCTATCATGTATAAACTTCAAATCTTTCTTAAACTGAAAGTAAATAGCTTCCTTCTCAATTCCATTGCATTAAGTTTCATATGTTTACATTTAGGTAAGGGAATAATAATGCACAAATCATTTTAAAGACATTTATGCTAATATATGGACAGGACAAGATTTTAAAAAGGTTAATTGTCCATTAAAATCGAAATTTTCTTAAAGAATTTTGAGTAATTAATGTAAGGTATGGTTGTTGACAATGCAGTAAGGAAACTTCGGATAATACCTAGGCGCAGACTTAAGAGTACATACTCTCAGCGCAGTACCATCTACATGCAGGTGGGGAAAGAGTATGTCCGGCATGTTTCATCACTAGTGAAAACTGGAATGAATTCCCTTAAAATTGCATCATTTCCAGTGACAGCAGAAGGTTTGTGTTTAGTTTTGCTGATATTTATCAGAAACTTTCCTGAGCAAAAAGCTATTGGTAGTTTCTTTCAACCACATTTCAATCATGAGTACTAACTCCTACTATCGACTTTTCTTGTACAAAATTTTGATAAGTTCACTGCCAAAATCTTTCATGGAGAGTAACGAAAGAAGTGTCTTGTCATTTTTGCAGAGCAACTATCTTGCTCATTCCAACTGAAGAGCACCAGTGATGATACTCAGGTTGAACCAGGTTCAACCATTTGCTTACACCCAGGGAGTGGGGAGTATCATGTCTTGTAAGTCTCCTCTCCTATGTTCTATTTTTTTTTTTTTGTTATTTTTATGCTGTTGTCTGCTAATGAATTTTTGTCATTTAAATCATAAGAATATGTGGTGCTATCAGAAATACAACTCCTCCAGCATGGATAGTGTCCAGATCATAAACCAGTCAGTAATGTCTTTTTGAATTAAACATGGATTGGGTATGGTGTGTAACAAAGTGATTATATATTGCAAAGAGATACCTTATTTCTACTTATATATGCAATTGAATAATGTGTATTATTCTGCATTATGCTGTTTACAAAATTAACACATGCCCAGACAGAAATGAGAACTAAGTGCAGCTCTAGATATGCTTGTTAATTGTTATGGATAGGAAAATTTTACATGTGAATTTTATTCAGTTTCCCAGAGAGTGAAGGAGATGCTCTTTTATTGGAAGTCCAGGATGCAAAAAAATCAGTTCAAGGTCGAGCTACAATTCAAATTTCTTCATTAAATGACAATACTGTACGTACATTTTCTTCTGTCTTTCAGCATCAATTGTTTATGGGAAAATGTTTTCCTTCATAATGACTAATTTCTGTCTTATATGATTGTCTAAATGATGTAGAGTGACAAAATTAGCTGGTGGCCCTTATACCATGATGATCAAGAATGCGTTGGGAAGATTCAGCTCTCAATTGGCAGTACAATTACATGTGATGATACAAATAATATAAAGGTTACATGCATCTCTTCCAAGTTCCAACTCATTGGTTGAACATTCAGAATCTTATTCTTCCCTTTTGAGAGAGTTAAATATCTACATTAGCTTAAAGAAAAATTCAATGATAAAATAGTTGTTTTGATGTGTTTGAAACTGAATTCATGGTAGTAGCTTATGCCTTTTTTCTTCATTAGATCTCTGAAGTTGTTCTGCTAAGATTTGAAAGTCTTAAGATTCTCCGAGTACCAAATTCAGCTATTTACAATATGTGACAGATATAGTTATACTCTTTGTTATTAATACGACCCAAGAAACTGCTCAACAAGTCTTAGTTTCACTTTGCACTTGAGTTGCACACAGGTTGGGTAGCACTTGAGTTGCACATAGGTTGGGTTGGCTACACAATCAAATCCTTTTTCTTTATTCTTAATTATGGATTAATATCATGATGAGATGTTCACTGGTGTTTAGCTGGTTGTCCTCTATTTTGAGCTTAGAACTTTTGATGCCTTATCCATTACAAATCCAAATGCAACATGAGCTACAAATGTTCAAAAAATATTACAAATCGGTATTATTTGATTTTTAGCCAAATCTTTATGTTTGTGTGTATTGGTAGCCAACTTAATTCACATTCATTATCGGCTGATTTTGGAATAATTTTGTAGTTCGGAAAAATTCAATTTTGACACATCAAAATATAAGTTATCAACAGCATGCATGCTTGTGATTACATATTGTAGTTGTAAATTGTATTAATACTAACAGTTTTGCTCTTTTATGTGATATTTTACACAGAGTGCACCTGTTGTGGAAACTTTAGCTTATGATATTCTATTAGAGGCTGCTATGCGTGCACAGCATTTTCATTCTCGCAACTTGAGATTGCATGGACATTGGAAATGGATATTGACTGAGTTTGCAGATTATTATGGTGTTTCTGATTCATATACAAAATTGAGGTACTTAAACAAGACAAGTTTATTCATTTTAGCGTGACAATTCATTTTACACTTTACCTTCACTTGTCTAAAATTCTTTTGTAGATATCTTTCACATGTCATGAATGTGGCGACCCCAACAAAAGGCTGCTTAGAGCTTGTTAATGAGTTACTTGTACCCATTATAAAGGCTAGGGGAGAGAGAAGTTTGACCAGACAAGAGGTAAGTCCTCCAAATTGCAGATGCATCCATTACCTTCCAAATAATTCCTTGAATAAAACCTTGTGTTTTTTTAGAAACTTTGGAATCCAAGCAACAGATGTGAGATGAAATGTTCTAACTAGGTGGCGAGCAACCCAAATGCCAATATAAGGAAATTTTTATCGTAACTTTAATTTAAATTTCTCCCGCAATGTTCTCATATTTTATGTGCCTAGATTTATCACTAGTAACAACTTGCAAGTAAAGTGGAAAATGTTAAGCGTGGGCTTTGCTAATAAGGATTTAACCATTCAACCAATGTTTCCAGTTATAGTATGTTAATTATTTGGGGAAGTATTGCCAGCCAAAGTGTTATATTTGAACATACTTGATGCGAGTGACTATGGTCAATGAAAATGATTTGTTGCCAGAATGTAATCGAAGTTCTAATTTCCTTTAAGTGTGGCTTTTTAATCACTTTGTTTGTAAAATAACACATATCTTGGAATTAATGATTGTGGCCAATGTAGTTGGTTTTGGGCATAATCTGAACCAATTGGTATGCTTAATTATTACAATTTGTTGGTGGTGGCCACTGAATGTGAACCACATTTGTTTTAAGTATGATGGTGACAACAGGAGGGGTTGTTTGAATTAAGCTAGTTGACATCATTTGTGTTCCTATTTACTATTTCCTGTGTTATTGCTTATGGATATTGACATGCGCTGCTTCCTAAAACACTAAGAGCAGAAGTTGGCATTACCAAGCTATTTTATGCTTTGTAATTATTTTCTGTAATATAAGGATCTTTTGCCTTTGCAGAAAACTTTGTTCTTAGATTGTGAAACACAAATTGAGAGCCTTTTGGCAAATGTTTTTGAGAACTACAAGTCTTTGGATGAAAACTCTCCCACAGGGTTGGCGGACCTGTTCGGTCCAATGCAAGAATCTGCAGCACCAGCTTTAGGTCCTGCTGTTGAAGTCTACATCCTTCTTCATGATATACTATCTCAAGATGCACAGACTATGCTGAGAAACTATTTGCAGGTTAGCTTTAGAGAATTTCACATGGTATCCTTTCAGTAGGCCCAATTGTGAGGTATTGTCCGCCTTGGCTTGGGGGACCCCATGGGGAGAGAGGAGGCTTGAGTTCATAAAGAACTCAAGCCCCTCGTCTCCTAACCAATGTAGGATACTGGATGTATCATCAGTATCCAAGCTTTGTCTAATAGCCAAGAGTCATTGTATTCTCAATACATAAGATAGAAGCAAGCCATTCTTACATCCTGATCACAAGTCTCAATAATATATTAATTCTTTTACAGACAGCAGCTAAGAAAAAGTGTCGAAAGCACATGATTGAGACTGATGAGTTTGTGTCAAGCAACTCTGAAGGTTCCCTCATGGATTCCATTACTATCTCAACAGCTTATTTGAAAACGAAGAATCTTTGTGTTAGTATTGGCAAAGAGATTCAGGCGGACATCAAGATCCACAACCAGCATATATTTCCAAGGTATTGGAAACTTTCATATACAAATAATCTTACATCTGTGGAAAGCTTTGCCACCAATGATATTAGGTGACAATATGGCAGAGAAAATGATCTTAAGTTCTACTGTTAATTTGTGACTGTATATAATTGCTTCAATACATCCTCAGCCCCTAGCCCCAAAGAACACAATTAGCTCCTTCTTACTTAATGAATTGTCATTATACACAAAATTTATATCTTCATTTTGAAATTTCTTCCTTTGTTATGTCTTTATGTGTCTTCCAAGTTCTCACAAATGTTTACCCACTTTCAGCTCAATTGATTTGTCAAACATTGCCGCTGCTGTCTACAGCACTGAGTTGTGTAATAGGCTTAGGAGTTTCCTCTCTGCCTGGCCTCCATCTAGCCCACAATCACACGTAAACGAACTTCTGATAGCAATTGCTGATTTTGAGAGGGACCTTGAGCTGTGGAACATCAGGTTTGTGATATTAGCAGAATCCGCAACCTCTAACTAGAATTGCTTGTCATTTATTCAAATAAACATCAACCCACACACTTGAAGGCTGCCATTCTGACATGATGTTTTCTATCTCTTTCAGTCCAGTGCAGGGTGGTGTAGACTCTAGGGGCTTGTTCCACAGTTACATAATGGTGTGGGTGCAGGATATGCAATTTAGCTTGCTTGAGCTTTGTAAAGCAGAAAAGGTACAGCTCTCTTTCTCTTGCCTGTCTTCTTCACAATTCTCTCCCCATACTCGTCAAACAAAAGGAAAAATGCAAACCAACGGTGTTTTCAACTGAGGATGTGGATTACTACCATGCTTTCACTTGAATGTCTTTTTTTTCTCTGATTGCTAGCTGCTACTTGCAGGTGCCATGGGCTGGAGTGATGACAAATCATTCTACTTCTCCATTTGCTGAAGAAATGTATGAGAAAATTAAGGATTCTCTCATTGAATATGAAGTGGTTATCAACAGGTGGCCTCAGTATTCATTAATTTTGGAAAATGTAGGTTCAAAATATTCAAGTTACATGCAAAAGCCATCATCCTCCCTCCCTCACATGCATATTTTATTTTGCATTTTTGTGCTACTTTTGTGACAATGCAGTATTCACTCTTTATATCTTATGTAAGGCTGTTGCTGATGCGGAAAGGGCGATCATTAAGGCATTGGAGAAGCAATACAATGACATACTAACTCCTTTGAAAGATAGCATTCCGAAAAGGCTTAATATGCATGTTCAAAAACTGACAAGAAGACAATCAACGACACTTTATACTGTACCTAATCAAGTGGGTGGTCCCTGTGAATATTTGGGCTCTGCCCTCCATGTTTGCTTATATCTTACCATGTTTTTTTTTTTTGTTTTGGTGCCAGTTGGGGATTTTTCTAAACACTATCAAGAGAATTCTGGATGTCTTGCACTGTAGAGTGGAGGACATCTTGAAATCTTGGGCATCATATCTGCCTGTCATGGGAGATAAAAAGGCACTCTTTGGAGAGCAGATGAATGGAATCACAGTTCTGTTGAGAACAAAGTACAAGAACTACTTGCAGGCAACAGTTGAAAAGCTTGTTAACAATGTAAGCTCTATCTTTAACTAGTACTCTTTCACAAATGACGGATTCTAGTTTCACTGTATTAATGAAGTTAGAGAAAATTTCTACCTAAATTATAACTCCAACAATTCATAGTGTTAACATATTCAATGATCATATTGAGCATAATACAGGCTGCCCAGATGATTGAAATAAATAATTATTTGAGGGAGCATATCAATTTGAAAATAGAAGTCCTTGCATCGATGGATAGATAATGTCATAAAATATTATAGATAGCGGGAGTATAAGATTCTCTGTAGATTCAACTTCACAAGGAACACCAAAGATTTGCAATTTTTTGCACATGGTGAGCCCTTTATACAAGTGACTTATGATGATATAAATCTCAGGACTACAGGAGGCAGGCGAGAGAAAGAGAACTATATATCTGAGCCCTTTATACAATTTTTTCCTTAGTCTTCAAAAATTGGCGAAAAAAATATATCAGCTTATAATCATTGTTCCATCTGATTTATGTTTCAGATGCAAGCTAATCGCAGCACACGACTTAAAAGGATCTTAGAGGATATAAAGGAAGAAGATGGAGAAGCTGAGGTCCGTGAAAGAATGCAGATGTTGAGTTCACAACTTACTGACTTCATATCTAATTTGCATGAGGTCTTTACCAGTCGGATATTTGTTGCAGCGTGTCGCCGATTCTGGGATAGGATGGGACAGGTAGAAAATCATGTTTATCTTCAGCCCCTACTTTATTTACTAAATCCTTCAGAATTCTAATGTTTTCTCATTGTACTACTATCCCAGATTGTTTTGAAGTTTCTTGAAGGAAGGAAAGAAAATAGAGTGTGGTATAATGGCTCTTGCTATGTTCTTGGGGTAAGTATCATTCTTATATATTATACTTTAATCTGAACATAGTTATTGCCACATAAAGATTTTCTGAAGTTTGTCACTGAATGTTTTTGAATTATTTTTTGTGTCATTAGGAGTCATGGAAGGGTTAAGAACCCTGAAGAATTATCACCTATAATAATGTCTTGAATCTAATGATTGATAGATTAATGTCGCACTCTTTTCTATGTCATGCTGTAGATACTGGATGACACATTTGCTTCTCAAATGCAAAGACTGCTTGGAAATTCACTGCAAGAGAAGGATATAGAGCCACCTCGTTCTGTAGTTGAAGCTCGATCTATTCTTTGCAGAGACACAGCAAATGCAGCTGACACATCTACCTACTTCTATGTGTAGCGGTTGATACTTCTCCAGGATCTGAGTCCACAGTTTACTCGAAAATTTGTGACAAGCTTCTATGGCATGATGGTTCAAGGGAATTTCGTTTTATATATGCTTGTTTTGTTGATAGTCATACATACCTTTAGTATAGGTTTATACGGAAATTTCTCGGCAGTCAAATTCCACTGCATTCTTTTTGTAAAATGATTTCAACAATATGCGAAATAATTGAAATTGTTTAGGCTTGTAATTCAAAAATTTATTCTTTATATATATATATATATATATATAGTACTGAAATTTTTTGTAATGCAGCTTTTGCTAAAGAATGAAAAGGTTATCGATTTCCACGTTTTCGGGCTTTTTTTTTTTTTTTTACAAATGCAATCGTATGGTAATTTGCTTGTTCTGCAATCTGCAAATGAATGGAATTATTCTGTGGAATACAGGAAACAATTTATTCTCAACTATAAGTTGATTTGACAAATTGCTTAATTTTTAAAAAAATCTCATCAAATACAACTAAAAGTTTTTGGGGACCAGCATCATTAGCAGTTTCTGCAAAAACAAATTTTTTCGTGCTTACTGAACATTATATTACTATAATACTACTGCTTGACAATACTCTAATTCTGACACCTGTTGAAAATAAGAAACTACACACATGATAGTCATGGTAACGGGGGCAAAAGCACAACACAGAGTAAAATGATTTCAATTTTCCAAGACCGTAACAAAAGACCAGCTTTTCACATTTCTGTAAATTACGTCAAAAAGAACTACACAAGTAGCGGATCACTCCACAACAGATGCAGCAAATTAATTAATCATGGAAGCTGCTGCAATCAGTGAATTCTACCGATGAAGTGCAGCGATATGATATCTTTCTATGCGTAGCACTAATTGTTAGATATCCTGCTCCATTCTCCGACGACTCTTGGCTATTTTAGCTCACTCCATCCACGTGTCAATAAATGAAACCAAAGTAAACGAGTCAAGTTCCCTTTCCTTGCTGGATCTGCTGAAGAAGTGCTGCTGCTAGCTGTAATGTTGCTTGCAGGCGTTTTTGTGGATCTCCATCTGATTCTTCTTGTGCACTATTATTTTGCATTTGAGAACTCCCAGGCTGAACGTCTCTTTGAACTGGGGTTGGTACTGATTTTGGCACATTTGAAGCCTGGTGCTGTTGTTGCTGCAATTGTTGTGGTTGACCAAACTGAGATGTCGATATATCAGAACCTGCGTGGCTGTTCTGTAAACCATGTGTTTGTGCTGTACTGAACCGGTTCTCTAACTGATTCAATGCATTCGTTTGCCGAATGTCTTCCCCCATTGATACATTTGGATTGCTCCCTGATTGCCTCTGCTGTCCAAGAAGAGATGATGCTAATCGTGCAAGTTGTTGTGGCTGCAGGCCAGCCATAGGCAAAGAAGAAGGAACTACCGGTTTGTTTTCCTGAAGAGATGGCCAGTTGTTTCCAGATAATATGTTACTTGGCAAACCACCTGTATAATGACCTGAGCCATCATCTGGGACTGTCCTTGGAATGGCCAAGCGATGCTCCTGTGCAGCAGGATCAATAGTAGTATTGTATCCTTGTGATGGTGCATTTCTATTACTAGAAACAGAATTCTGTGAATGGTGAGGAGACCAATTGGCTCCAGGCATGGGGTTTCGCTGTTGGATTGGATAATCATGCCTACTCTCATTGTAAGAATTGGATATCCTTCCAGCATCCCTCAGAAAAGATAAATCCCCTCCTGATCTTCCCAGATCCGTAAAAGATGGCATTGAAGGAACATGACCTGAAGGTGTGGATGGTGCATCCCCATGGAAAGACAATAAATTTGTGTCCCTTTTTTCATTTGGATGGTGGAGAGAACCAAAATTTGGACCAGGAAGCTCCAACCTCAGAACAACACCAGAAATACAAAGTTTCCCAGGTACTCTCAGTACTTTCTCTGAGAAATCAGATGGGGGTACAAGAAATAAGGTGGTCTTATCATCCAATTTAGCAACAGCAGCACGTTGCTTCTCACCAAGGTAATGCATGAATTCATTGTAATATCCAATGTCAGCATCACTAGCAGGGGCAAAGAAAACCACCCAAGCAGAAGCTGCTTGGTAATAATGCTTTGCAAGCATGTCTAGACCCGTCCTTGCATTGCAGTCAAGAAATTCAGGCCTATAGCATAAATGTAAATGTTAAATGATGATTCCAGAATGTTAGTCCAACCAGAAAAAGTGCAAATATGAGGTTGTATTATATAGTTTCGCCGTGAAAATTATAAATACTAATACTGAACTAGCTGTGCTCACAAATAATTACACATTGAAATAGCACATTTAACAACTATTTCAAAAAACTTGGAGAAGTTCCTAGTTAGATCCAGGGCCAAATTTTAGCATCATGATAAATTTAGCCCTAGAGTTGGTGTATATTTTGACAAAAGTATGAATTAAATGAAGACTTTTTAAGAAAACTAGACAATATGGGGGTTCAACCGAACTTATCAAGCAAGAAAAATAATGATAATATTATCAACAAGGTCCTCATAGATCAGGGGGGTCAAATACTGCTGGATAAGGGCAGAATTTTTTAGTCTACATGCATGCTTACATGCAAAGTCGGCCCCCTTAATATGCTGTATTAACAGAAAACATGATAGAAGCATTGTGATCCCCAAATACTTCAGTCACCTTAATGCATCTTGTCTTTTCTTTTCTTTTCTTTTTTGAACTAATAATTCATGAAAAGACCAAAAAAAATGAGTAAAAAAATCATGTGAAACAAGAGGGACAACCTGCTAAAATGGCATCCTAATTATTATAGAGACAAAGTGAGCAAAAAAAGAGGGATCACTTTTACTGATGTTTCAAGACAAAGTATCGTGATTCCCAGATACTTCAGTCACATTAATTCACCTTTTCTTTAAACCAAAGATACAAGAAATGAACAAAGTCAGTTATGTAAGAGAAGGGGGCAGCCTGCCAAAATGAAATCTTACTTTGGATATACAAAGTTAACATGAGAAAAGGGATGAGTTTGCTGATGTTGAGGCAGCTAGTAGTTAAATCAAAGCCAAAATAAAGGATATTCACTACTTACAACATGATGTCCAGGGCTTTTCCAACAGGAAAGCCTCGAGCATGACAGACAGGAGTCCCACCCTTCGCAATAGTTCCTTCCCATTTCCACAACTTCAATGAGGATGGTTCTGGCTCAGGACTGAATCTTCTCCTCTCAAGAAGATTTGAAGGCATAGTGCCAGAGACAGATTGGAAATTCTCATAAGATGCTTTCCAGTGATCACTCCTTTCTCCATGAGGAAGAGATAAAGTGCCTCCTCGGTCAGGGTTTGGTTTATATCCATAGTTCTTGTCAAAGACCTCAGGCTGGGGAAAATCAGAAATGCCTCTTGGGAAAGCACGTTTCTCCTGTTCTACGTCAGAAAATGGATACTCTGGAAGCTCTTTGTCAGGAGGAAAGGAGCCAGTTTTCAATTTTTTGGCACCATGGAAGAGATAAGAATCTTCCTGCAAGTCCCATGGTTCTCCATAAAATGAAGACTTCTGATGAAATTTTTGCGAAAATTCATCAAACTGAGCGCCCCTTTCTCTTGTAGGACTTCCGTGGCGTTCATACACATCGGATGGTGGTCCTAGTTCTTCCCCAAACCTCCAATTATCAAATGTATTGCTTCCACCAGAGCGCAACATGCTCTTTCTGTTAAAGCTATACACATCAGAATCTGGATCCAAATTTGACATAAGAGGAGATGATCTAGAATCTGCAGCTAAGCTTCCAAAATTTCTATCCTGCCGAAAGTTCTCAGAAACTCCTGGGTGACCATTTGACTTGTAACGTGGAGAGAGGGGAGCCCTTCCACCACCTGATGAGCCACCTTCACTTCTGGCAAAACAAATATGTACACGAGGATTCCCAAATAATTTCCCCTGGAGGGTTTCTTTTGCCCTGCATGCTGACATTACATTCCTAAACCGAACAAAAGCGTAACTACGCCCTGGAAATACAGTGATCTTTTCAATGTCACCAAATGGTGAAAATGCTTTTCTTAATATCATTTCATCTACTTTTAGTAAGGCCGGAAAACCTATCCATAACACCTCACTGGGTTCTGCACTTTTATCATTTATCTTGGATTTGTCAGCATAAAAAGATTCAGGACTACCCATATGCAGTCTAGAGTCCCTCTGTGAGAAAGGGGATCCTTTCAATGCAGAGCGTTGCTCATCTCGCCGTTGCAAGTAATCCTCATCACGTGATGGTGCAGATGACTTATCCTGAGATGAGAATCTCATCAAGGTGAGAGAACTCCAATCCTTATTTTAAGTAGTCAGTGTTATTTTAAATTCAATTTGGAATTTAATACAAAAGAGTGAACAATTTGAAATCAATTAAATATCTGTGCGTGTAACTGTCATCAAGCTATTCACAACCACATGCAGTAAGAAAGAACAAAAAAAATATGCCACCAGACTTCTGCTCATGAACAGGACTAGCTAATTCTACAAATCTAAACGATAATGGATTCAGATAATTGGTATTGCAATCTTATTGATCAATGTATTGGGGCGAGTAATGGCCAGCCAGTGGTTACTATCTTGTAAGAGTTTAAAGCCTCATCAATGCATTTTCTTTAAAACCACTTCTAAAAATATTGAATTCTCACCTCCACGTGAATAAAAAGCATATCTAGTATGAAGAAAGAGTGGTTGTTGAGCTGGCAATCACTTTGTCTAAATTTTTAGGCAAACCAACATTAACCTATAATGCTGCCCTCTAAACCCTTAAAGCTAATTATAGTGATCAATCAAGCTAAGCTCCTGCTTCTAGCCGTTTTAGACTTTAAAACTATTTACAACCTTAAAGTAATTGGTTTAGAGACCATCAAACAAACTATATAACAAACATATAATTAGGAATTTCCAGAATAGACAAGATTTTATAATTTGATTATGACATTTACATGGAAATAGTGGACAGGATACTGTTTAAATTAGTATCCATACCAGCTAATAAATAAGCCAATTAATTAACCAAAAGCCCCAATGCTTGACTGATACAAAAACTAATGTAGTATGGTCTAATCTGAGCTCTAACTAGCACAGAAAGGACACTAGTGCAGATAATCAACGTCTCACCAGCATCGTAAACCTAATAAATTGCAATAAGCTTACAACAGTAAGCGAGCACTTGTGCTTTTCCACCATCACAAGTTTTACCAAGCAGATTGGCTGGTTGGGGGCAACTACCTCCAGATCTTTTCTTCCCACAGCGATAAATATCCAATAATCATTGAAATGATTTGGCAACTAGAAAAACAAGCTATACTCAACTGGCTATAAACAAGCATTTATCATCATATTTCTCGTGCACGTAATGGTAACACTAACACGTCTTTTGAATAAATACATGAGTATGAATGACAATCCTCCTTCAATAAGCCCAAAAAAGTGATAGGAGAATGAGGGCACTGTAATATGATATTCAGCAGAAAGTGTAGGCTAGAAAATAAAAATTGCGTTTTGTATGGCTATGACCTTGATCACTTCATTTCATTTACCTTGCACAAAAATGAATCCCTCCATTTCAAGAAATCATATTCTGATTACCGAAGAGTTATTTTATCTATTTAATGAATTCCAACAAACTTTTGAATAACCCAAATTATACTGAATTTAGCACATGTGAAGATCAATCTCTAATGATTGGAAACCAAAACCTGCTATGAAAACACATCAATCCTGATTTCTATCACTTCCGATGAGCAGTTAATTGATTATGAATTTATTAGAGAAGCTAAAGTAACTCAAGCTTAGATTAAATGCTGATTTTCTGAAATCTTGGCAAAATATGTAAAGACCTATAGTGCCTAGAAGAAAAAAATTGTAAATAGTAGTTAGCCTGTCCACCTTTATTTTGCTGCTAGACTTGCAAGTAAAGTGAATTGATAAATGTTGTTGGGTCCACTGAACATTGCGTTGCACACACTTATGATATAACTGAAGGATGAGTTGTGGATATCAACATCATGAAGGAAAAGACGTTTATAATAGCTTCTGGACAACTTATTTTCTCTTTTTAAAGTTTCCGTTGAGTTGGTGCATGTTAACATTTGCAACATAACCATA
This sequence comes from Mallotus repandus, assembly GCA_949671775.1. Classification (NCBI taxonomy): domain Eukaryota; kingdom Viridiplantae; phylum Streptophyta; class Magnoliopsida; order Malpighiales; family Euphorbiaceae; genus Mallotus; species Mallotus repandus. Next base: position 3,936 of record CATIWM010100338.1, on the reverse strand, counting down.
AACCATAGTTGCATTTAAACCTACAACTTGCTTGAATAACAGTTATCTGAATGATGTTTAAGATACATGAAGATTTGTAAAGTTAGGAGGTTAGATACATGGAATAACACAATGAACGGTTGCTATATTCACAAGACTTGGTAGTCATTTGAAGAAATTTTGCTTATGGGACTTTTTTCTGAGCAACGTCATTTGAGCTGCTGAAATATAAATCTGGGAGAAAAGAGGTAATACAGTTGAACCCTTAAAATCATTTTGGAAGCCTTTGAAATTGGCATGTTCTTCTATACGATGCTACACAAGTTTTAGCCTCACAGTTTTTTTTTCGTCATAAGTGCAGTTAAGGCATTTTGAGAAGCTGTCTTAAAAAAATATGTTGTTTGTGCTTTATGCTTGGAAGGCTAGCTAGAATTGCAGTTCACCTCATCTGGAGGTAGCAAGTGAAACAACAGATTCATATAGTTGGATGAGACCTCAATGCGATGCACAATGAGGTTGGTGATATTTGTCTAGCAAGTGTGTTTTGCATCAAAAATAACACAGAGAAATTGAATGAAGAAAAGAACCGAAGAGAATCTTTAATCCAGGAAACATTTGATTAGCAAAATTCTTTTATTCTACTTCTATTTTTTTGACCAAGAAAATTTTGCATGTCAACTATGGAATTCTATAGCCAGATTAATCAATATGTAAGTCAGCTGCTGTAAAGACAAGTCAATAGATTCACCTGGCCAAAGGATTTATATAGATGCTGTATTTGAAATGAAATTCAACAACAGTTGGCAAGCAATCAATATTTTAACACACCAAAATGGATGCATCATGCATCTTTATTATTCCTTAGTGCAGCTAAACTTCGATTTGCAGAGCTTAGAAACGAAAAGCTGGGAGAGACATGAAGCAAGAGAAAAGCCTCTAGTTTGAGCCAAATGTTTGCTTTCCATTCTCATAATTTATTAATGACAACATTCATTTTATCACAGGCATGAGGATTCATATCACATTTCCATCACATCCTTTTACATGACTTCAATTATCTTATTCATGAAATTATTATATTATAGTTTCAAGCCCATGGTATGAGCACTCAAGAACAAAGTGGAAACTGTAAGCTTCAGCTGAATCAAACCTTTCTACTTAACTACTAGGAGTGAACAAAATGCTGTAGATATAAGATTCAACGCTGAGAAGTGAAATGCATCAGTACTGGAGTGAAATTGAAAATTACCTGCTAGTGGGAAAACGATGGACAAGAATCTTAGCTGCAATCAATTATGAAAACTGGAAAAGTTTTAATTGGCTCACTGCTGTTTTTCGCTATGTGGAGTTGCTTTCACAGTATCACATCACTTTTACTTTAATGTTTAATAGATTATGTTATTCAGCTAAAATTCATTAAATCCTGAACCTTGCAGCCATCAATCGCCTCAACAAAATCTCAGCTAAGCTAAAGATTAAGTTTTTTTTTAATTCAACGAAATTAAATAAAAATTTTAAGTCAATTAATCAATGTTCTCCTTTCTGTTTACAATCTGATTAAATAGAAATTAGGCTCAAGTTGAAATTATGAGTAAGGAACAGCAAATTGAATTGAACAAATCGCATACACAGTACAAAAAATATTGAAAATCCAAGTAGCAGTAGCAGTAGTAGTAAAAACTAACCGCCTTAGCAAACTCAATCCTGAGAGGATTGCCGGCGAGAGGAAAACCTTGAAGCGCCTTCAAAGCAGTAATAGCATCTTCATCGTTTTTAAAATTAATAAATGCATAACTGCGTCCTGGCTGGAAAGCAACGCTTTCGAGCTCACCAAACTCTAAGAACTGATCGGTCAAATCGTTTTCCATTATACTGTGAGATAAATTCCCCACCCATAGATGTCTCGACGGTGGATTATTACTACTGCTTCGCTTATTGCTACTGTTACCGTTACTATTACTCTCTTCGAAACGAGAAGACGATACAAAATCTCTCCGAAATCGGTCTCTGCTTCCTCCTCCTCCTCGGCTGGCCTATAATTTTACATGTAAAAGAACAAAATTAGAACTCCAAAAAGGAGACGGTAGGATTTGGCGAGCAGAAGTTAGAAATAGACTGACCATGGCGGCCGTGGCTGTGGCTGTGGCTGCGGCGGCGGCGCTGCGGACGACGAGAGTAGAAAATTTTTTGAGCGGTGAAGAGGGAGAGGTAGCTAAATTGGGAAGTTATCGGAGTCTGAAGAAATTAATGTTTTTAATTAGGGTTTGGAGGATTCTGATTGAGCAGTTAAAAAGCCAGCTGACGTGGCACCTATTTTTATTTTTATTTTCCATTTTCTGTGAGCACGGTGAAAAATAATTAAATTAATTAAAGGTGCATTCTTCAAAAATAAAGGGAGATGCGTGAGTAGTGCTTGAATTTTTTTATTTTACTATTTTGATGTTTAAATATTTTTTTTTTACACTTAAAATGTTTGAATCTATTTAAACTCGTATTTCTTGCTGGTTTTATATATTAAAATTTTCATATATCTTATTTTAAGTAAAAAATTGATTTAAATGCTGTTTTTTTCACTATTAAATTCATTTTTATTTTTAATTTAAAAACTTCATTTTTTATTTATATATATTAATTTTAAAAGAAAAATATAATGAATATTATTAAAATAAAATAAAAAATTAAATTATTATTATTGAAAAATATAAATATTAAATTTATTTTTAAATTTATCTAAAAAGTGAAAAGAAAAATACAATTTAACTAAAATAAAAATACAAATAAAAGTTTATTTATTATAGTTAAAAATAAAAATAAAATAATTTTTAATAAATAAAATTTTATTTGACTAAAATCATGAATAAAAAATAAATTCAACCACTATAATTAAAAAATAAAAATATTTACTTTTTTAATTTAATATGATAAATAAAAAATATTTTTTTATTTCTAATAATTTTAAAAAATAATTAAATTGTGTAAGAAAATAAAATTTAATATAAAAGAAAGGTATTTAGGTTAATTTATTTTTTAAAATAAGATATAAAAGCATTTTAACCTATAAAACTTACTAAAGACATCACATTTTAAAATTTTTTTCTAGGTTTAGAACCTAATTGTAAAAAAAAAATTATTCAAACGCTAAAATGGTAGAAGTAAAAAAAGTCGGATACCATTTTATACATTTATCCAAAAATAAAAAAAAAATTAAATGTACTTATTTTTGTTTAATTACTTTAATTAATTTTTAAAATGTTTTTGAGATGAAAACCATTTTTTAAAATATTAAGCTAAATACTTTTTTAAATGAATTCAACTTAGGCAAATATTTTTTGAATCATTGCATAACGTAAAGATTGAACCTTTCTCCTATTAACAACTTTAAAAAAATAATACTATTAGATTATTCAGCTCTGGATGAATTTTCAAAATAATTCTCACTTCTGAATATTTTCTTAAAAATTTTTACTCAATGTTTACTTTGACTTAAAATAGGCATTACTTTTTTTTTATTCACTGTCAGTATATATAAAATTGCAAAAACTATATATATAGGCATTACTTTGTTTTTATTCACCATTGTTTTTCTTTTGAAACAACGTTAGATGCACTTTGCATTTTTGAATAGGGGTAGGAAGGTAAGGATTAATTTCTTAACTTATTGATACTATTAAAAAAATTATATCATTAGACTACTCAACCTTTGAGGCATAGAATGATTTTGCAAATTTGAAATTGTTTCTTTAATTTTTTTGATGTATTGTTTCTTCAAATTTAAACATTGCATCTATAATAAAATGGGATGTTCAACCTGAAAACGCCTTAGAGGGGGGGTGAATAAGGCAATCGAATTCAAATCGATAGTAATTGAAATTTAAACAAAAATAGAAAGAATGTTGGGAAGAAAGAATGAAGAACACAAAGATTTAAGGAGTTCGGATTCAACAACAATCCTACGTC
>CATIWM010100306.1:0-24543 GCA_949671775.1 Mallotus repandus | reverse complement strand
TAATGCAACACAGTCAACTCTATTTGTTAGAACAGTTTCCACTGAGTCTCAACACCTATCCTTTTTTCCATTATGTATTTATGAACCCTTAATTGTTTTCGGAAAACAAGATTCGGCTCAGAATTGCCCTTTTTTTTTTTTTTAATTTTAGAGCTTATCTGAATTTTTATTTATAGCTTTGTTAATGTATATAAATTTCATATTAAATTATATTTTTATTTTTGAGTTTTTATATTTTATTCATATCTCTATATGAATTGAGTTTAAGTGATCATACTTATTTTATATTTTTAGTCTATAAAAATTAATCATAAAAATATTTATTATGTTGTTGTGACTTTTTATTTTGCCATGTACAATATTTTTTCATATAAAATTTTTATTTTCTATTTTAATTTATTTTGTTATTTTTGTTAATTATATTAATAATTTTTTGCACTAGATATTACATTAATGAGTTATGAATTATTCATATTTTATGACCCTTCATCTTTTTATAGATTATTATTTTTTAATTTTTATGTTGATCGTTGTTTTTATTTCTTTTATTTTTATTTTATTTTTTATAAAATTAAATTAGATTTTATTATTGAAATATTTCTATTTATTTTATTAAATTAAAAACTCTTGAATTCCAATTTATCTCATTTAAATTATTGCAAATAAAATAGTTAAAGAGTTATTATAACTATCACCACTATATGAATCTTTATTTTAACACTCAAAAGTTGATATCATTTCCATTCTTTTACTATCATTATTTTTATTTTTATCTTTATTTTAAAAAAAAATAAATGAATAATTATTAAGAAAAGTTACTTTTTCTAATTAATGTGCAATAACATAGATAAATAATTAATATGTATAAATTAAAATTTTTTATTTATGCGGGCTAATGTCTAACTTATATCTATATAAATTAGTCAAATTATACCAAATGACTTTTTATATATAATGCTCATCTATAAGTCATATATTATAATTCATTTAGTTCACCTTTAAAGTCATTTTATTTTTTAAAAATCTTAATTTGATTTTAATATGCTTTATATTGTATTTATTTTAATTTTACTATTTTTAAATTTTTATTTCTTTCAGTTTCTCAAAATTTTATTGAAGTTGAAACAAAATTTGATTTTAACCTTTTAATTTTCAATCATTTTCTACTTTAACCCTGTAAACCATTGTTTTCTTCAACTTTTCAACTTTCAAACCATTATTTTTCTCAACTTTTTATCTTTCAAGTCATTATTTCTCTCAACTCTTCAACTTTCACATTTAATCTTATCTTTTATTTACTTACTATTTTCCTCACCTTTTTATATAAATCACTTTGTGTAAATTGTTTTAGATTTATTATCCATTCTTTACTTGATCATTTTACACTAAAAATCTCTAATGGTTATGATGGAGTTTAAAGTCTTGGTTACTTGAGAAGGTTTATATATTATTAAATCGATTTCAATTTTATTTTCAATAATAACTAAAACAATTAAACTGAATTTATCTTCATTTTGTACTTTTCTTTCATTATTTTTATACCACTAAAATACACAATATTATTGAATGAAAGTTAAAAAACTTTAGTTATTTGTCTGTTTATTCATATTGGGAGGGAGGATGAATGACTAAATAGAAAATTTTAATAATTTTCAACTTGTAATAAAAGATATGATTTTTAAACTAATTGCATCTATCAATTTATTTTTTCAAAATTAAATATTTTTATATAATATTTTATTCATATGTTTAAACCATTGGCGCATTGCACAGGCATATATCTAGTATCATATCAACAATTAGTGTATATTTGTTCATGACATGTATACTGATTGTTCAAGGCAATTTTAATTTTTAATTTATTTTCAATTAATTATATTGCATAAAATTCACATAAATATTTTTTTGTATGTATATGAATGTATAAATATATATTATACATTTTTATTCTCATATTTTTTTTTCAATAATCTCTTTTCTTTGTTTCATGATATTTTTAAACTTAATTTTTATTTTTTATAAAAATTTAATAATATATTTATTTATTTTTATTTATTTTATATAAATTTTATATATTAGCAATTTTTTAAAATGATTCCACATTAAAAAATTTGTTCTTTACTTTTAATTATTAAACGAGGTTAATAATCTAATTATTATACCTATAATTATTACTTTGGTAAGAGTTATATTTACACCCTATTTCTTTTACTTCGATTCAAAATGCACCTTAATTTTTTAAAATGAAGAAAAATTTTACCACCTATAATATTAAAGATTGAACCCTTGATCTTTAACGCTTTGAAGGGAGTTTTTATCACTTGACTATTGACCCTTGACCCTTGAATAATTGTTTGACAGTTATTGAACTGTAAATGTTTAGTTGATTAACAATTTTCTTATGGCTATATATGTTTTGTATATAAGATAATTCCATTATTGTTCAAAAAAGAATAATTAAATCAACTCAGTTTCAGAGAAAAAGGGAAAATTCTCAAAATGAGTAAATTGATTTAATCAACTCAATTTCACAGAGAAATTTCTCAATAAATTAGGACCCACTTTAATCCCAATCATCACAGCAGAGCAAATTTTCAATGTGTCTTACCCCACTTTGGTAATGTCCATACTCCATTTTAAGAAAACATATAAGAGGACTGTCAACATATGTTGACAGAATTCCAAGTACAAAATTTTCATCTAAATAATTAACATCACTTCCCTAATTCACCTGAACAAGAATTAATGATGCTAATTGCCTTCCTTTCATTTGTATTTGGTAAAATAAGAAAAGTTAAATTTGAATTTTCTTGTTCATTAATATTAGTGAATTTTTTATAGTAAGTGTTCTCTAAAAAATAATAAAGACTGTTTTGATATTTGAATTGTATAATACATATATCTGCTAGAACTAAATTTACAGTTTATAGTTTAAAAATAATCTAAATTAATTAGTTGAAAATTTATAGGTGAATGCCCATTTTATTTTAATAATGGGATAAACAATCTAAATTAATTATTTTTTATTTATCACTGTAAAAGTGATAAATCTTTATCAATATTAATGAATAATGAATAAGAAGAATAAGAGTTGAGAAGTTTCATAATTTTTATAAGTGAAAGGACCAGTTAAACCATTCATTATTGGCCATAATTCCATCCTTTAGCGGTAGAAATAATAATAGAGGGGGAAAAAGCAAGGAAATAAAATAAATTTAGTTTAATTATGTGAAAAAATATATATATTTGAACTGTTACAAAATGTCAAATCATAGCATAAACGTGTGGCCAACCACATATATCTTTTTTTTTTGGAAATTTCGTTTTCATTCAAGAAAACAACAGAAACGCAGCTGAAGCTGGAACAAGGCAAACAAAATACAGGCTTAATAAACGAAGTCTGTTGTCAAGGAGCTACTCCATAAGCAGCCACTATCACTAAAACTAAGAACAAAACTACACAAACTCAAACAAAAACAACAGCAATTAACTAATGAGTCCACTAGTTCCTTCTGTATTTGATAGAGTTCCCATAGCATCCTTCCGCAGAAGATCGCTCTAAATACTTGGGATGTTACTCCAAACGTCACCTGGTTGGCTTAAGAATGAATTCTTGGTAAACCAGTCAGCTACCTTGTTTAATTCTCTGCTGATATGAACAAAACCATATCCTATCTTAAAAAGCAGTGAAAGAAATATAATTTCTCCAAAATGTTTGCTAGCTACCTATCTTAATCATCTAGTGGCACACCTAGACTTCATTAATCAACATGTCAATTACTTTCAAAATATGGAAAGTGATAATTAAATATAAAGAACAAAAAAAAAAAAAAAAATCAACATAAATCAACTAACCCTTCTTTATTTGCATTGAATTCAAATGCTTAAGAAATTACCATTATATTTCTCTCTTTTATTTTTCCCTTTTGCATCTCTTATTTTTATTTAATCAGCTACACTCTTCTTTTCCAACAAAAAAAATAAATAAAGTCTACAAATTTTTTCATGAAAAGAAAAATCCCAAAATTTCTCTCATGTGTAGACCAATAGATTTATAGATATACACACATAGTAATAAAAACAAAAAAAGAGTGGTATATATGTAACTTATTAATTAAGCAATTAGTACATGTAAAATGTATATAGATATTGTTAAGTATCATCATACTCATGCCAGCAAACTAACATAGCAATACATCTCCTGAGAATGTAGAATCTTGCTCTTTGCTCCTTCACTAGTCTACTGCATCTCCTCCCGAAAGATCTGCACGGGTCTTTCACAAGCCGGTTACAGAAGCTTGTTGCTGTGTTAGTCTCTTCTTGCTTCATTATACTTCTTTTCAATTGCCTTTTTGGTTTCTTGATTCTATTTTGGTTTCTTGGTTTTTTATTTCTTGAGCAAACTAACATAACAATACATCTCCTGAGCACGTAGAATCTTGCTCTTTGCTCCTTCACTGGTCTACTGCATCTCCTCCCGAAAGATCTGCACGGGTCTTTCACATGCCGGTTACAGAAGCTTGTTGCTGTGTTAATCTCTTCTTGCTTCATTATACTTCTTTTCAATTGCCTTTTTGGTTTCTTGATTCTACTTTGGTTTCTTGGTTCTTGATTGTTTCTTGTTCTTGTGTTTATAGAGAAGATAGATTTTTTTTTGTTGTTGTTGTTGTTGTTGCTTAGAATGGTAATGGAGGTACCAACATTTTGAGATAGGAAATGGAGATGGTGGAGATTCTTGATGGTTTTGGATGGTAAAGAAAGAAGGGTTTTTGGCCTTTATATAAGTCAGATTTTTTTTGAACAACCATATAAGTCAGATTTTGATCAAGTGGAACTATTATTTTTTTTTATAAGTAGATATGTTTTCAACTCCGAAGGACAATCTTGCCCTAACAAGTTGTATTTTATAATGGGAAAATCTATTTTAAGCTCCTGAACTATAGCGATTTTTTCTATTGAGCCCCTATTATTTTATTGCATTGCATTGAGCACCTTATACTATTATTTATGTAGCTATTGAGCCCCAATTTGAAAAATTTCATAGAAATTTGCAAAAAATTTAGAGCTCAATGTATTAAATAAATAATAGTATAATGGCTCAATGTATACATAAATAATAGTATAGGGGCTCAATGTATACATAAATAATAGCATAGGGGCTCAATGCAATACAAAATGATAGAGGCTCAATAGAAAAAACTGCTATAGTTCAGGGGCTTACAAATGCTCTTTGCCTTTTATAATCCATAATTCAAGGATCATATGGTAATTTAGCAGAAATTTGATGTCCTAGCATCAACTATATGTCCTTGCCTCGGTCAGATTGGTCAGTTTTGGAGCTTTTTTCAACCGAATAGAATTAATTAAATTGAACTAAATTAAAATCGATCTGAATCAAAATTTAAAATTTTTAAAATAAAAACTGAACCAACCGAACAAACTAGATTTTTATAAATATTAATTATTTTAATATTTTTTTATTAAATTATTAAACTATTTAAAAAAATAAAAAATAAAAAATAATTTTTTTCAGTTGTTTCGGATAACTAAATTTTTTAAATATAAAATTAAACTAAACAATAGTAAAATTTAGTTCATTGCAATTCAATTTATAGAATTAAAAATATAAAATATACAAATTAAACCAAACCAAATTAAATAGATTCAGTTTTTAGTTCAATTCTTTCGGAAATCTTGCAGATCCCTAACCTATACAAGGGTCCAAGTTTTTCCTAGTTCTTTTTGAATTTATGGGTTTTATGCCTTGTTTGTTTTATTATTTAATATTTTTTTGGCAGCTTTAGAGAATAACGAGGTTAACACCATTTAAATTCGCTGAAATACATTTTAATATTCTATTTTTATTTTTCTTATTTATATTTAGAATTCCCCTTATAATTATAATTAGAGAAAAGGACCTAATTGGACCCTGAACTTTGGACCAAATCTTGATCTGGACACTAATATTTTTTTATTCTCAAATGGACATTAAAGTTTCAAAATTGGTCCAATAATGACCCTCTATTAACATATGTTAAAAAAATGTGGCAAAAGACTAGTGTGATGTGACATGTGGGCCCCACCCTCACTTGCTGAGTCACGTTAACATCACATGCCCTCTTCCCCTCTCCTCTCCTTGACAACGATAATATCAACTGCATTCCATATTTAATGCAGTAACAGAGAAATAGAAGTAGAAGAGTACGAACCCTAAGTATCAATTGCAAATCAATTGTTGAAATAGCAAAATTGTAGCCAATTAATGAACGATAGTTAAGCTACTTTGAAGCTTTAAGTGTGAAAGAAGCGTCCAAGGAGATAATGTGAAAGAAGCGTCCAAGGAGATAATGTGAAAGAAGCGTCGAAGGAGGTGGCTTCATCATCATCAAGTGCAACATCGTCCTCTATAAGAAGACATCGCTTGATGTAGTTGTAAAGAGGTGAAAGATGTCACTGTGGTTCTCAGAAGGTGCTATAAACATCATGGACTAAGTGTAACCCCGGTCGTACATTCCATGGATGCCCAAACTATAGTGTAAGTTTGTTGAAATTTTCATGTTTAGATTTTAGATTTATTGTTCATGGCTGTATTGAATGTGATTGATAAACTGTGTGGATGGGTTAATTGCAGCCACCTAAAGAAAAAGTTCTAAGAAAGGGTTGCGATTACTTTACCTGTATGATGGAGAGATGTGCATGAGGGCAAATGAGGTGATTAATACTCTGAAAAATCAAAAGGAACAGATTGAAGGCTGAAAATAAAGACTTATTGAGAAGAATTGAGGCTTCTGGAATTGGAATAAGCTTAGAAGAAATTGATGATATTCAAGCAGATGTTAGAATTTTAAAGATGAATAAAGAGGAGTTGAAGAAAAATTATAAGTTGAAAGTAGAAAAAATGAAAAAGCAATTGAGGGCAGCTTATGTGTGTATTGTGTGTTCTTGGATTGTGTTTTTGTTTGTGTTTTATGTGTACTTAGGCATGTGGCCCTAGAAATGAGAAGTTGTATGCCATTGAAATGGAAATTTTTTTTTGTAAAGGATTATTAAAAATTGTAGCTCGAGGTTTGATAGATTTGTGGTATGCTGATGTTCTTATTTAAATAACAAAGTGAACCAAGTGCATATGACCAAAAGAGAATACCTAAACAACATAGTCAAGAAATATTCAAAAAACCCTAAGAAAATAGATGCAAGCTGCATAAATATGTGGATTATATAAGCATAATGTTAAGAGTTGATCACTATGATCATAAATACTTAAATGGTTGTAACCCTCCAACCACCCTATTGGATTCAACCATACATAACATAAAATGAGTTTAAGAGTTGCTCACTTTAATGAATCACATAACCTGACAAAATAATGACAAAAAAAAAAAACATAAATTTCAAGCATGTAGTTCCCGAGGAACTGGATTATTGACCAAAATATAATCTAGTTCCTATAAGAACTAAATCCAACAAAAAATTCCCTTGTGTCATAATGCCATGTTGTTTTAGTAGAGGTTGAACCTTTATGCATCTATTCAATCTTTTTTTGTCTTTGTTCCTCTAAGTTTCTAGTTATCAAACATGGAGAGCCTTGCCATTGTAACCCTGGTGGTTTGAAAGGAAGGTTAGTTGGCTGTAGCACCTCTAAACCATCACCTTTAAATGATATCTTCCTTGATCCTTGATTGGTTGAGGAATTTGAAATTCTTTTTGCAACTCTTAATTCTCGTTCATTTGGAATTGCATATCTGATTTGAGGATCTTGGTTGATATCAATGCTCCTAGATGCAGTCAACTTTAAAGCAGATAATATAATTCGTTCACTCTCCAAACTAGGCTACAAAATGAAAGAACAACAATTGTAAATCATTGACAGACAAAAAAAAAAGTTTTAATTTATTATTTCTCACATTATATGTAATACTTCTAGCGTTTGCATCAACATAACATCCATGGCCATGTTCTCTACCCCTTGGACCTCGATAGCACTTGCCAGGAACAAAATCTCCACCTGCAAAACTCCCTATGTGATTTCCACTTGACCTTTTTTGAGTTCCAGCTTGCACTTTATCATTCCATTTTTAAGTCCTTATTTCGTTGACCTTTTGTTTCCCCTTTTCATTAATTGGTGCAGCTATTGTGCTGCTTGCTGGCAATATAAACAAAAATAAAATTTACATTTAAGGTCAAATTCTCTAAATTAAAATATTAATTTATTCAAACTTAAGCCTTTATACCTAAGTACAACTATTTTAATTGTGGCCTTTTTTATTGTATTTGCTACAAGTCATTCTACTCCCTCGTCTTGATAGTTTCCTAACATTTCTCTTCATCTTGGTATCATTCTCACTTCTAATCCTATTTATCTTAGGTCTGTCAGGCATTGTAGTTGTTGGTAGAGGCTCTAAAGACTCAAATTTGTCAAGATTCTAGAATTGCCTTTCAAGCATTAGTTGCGTAGGAAGTTGGTAAATTGTAACATATAATGCTCGATGGTATCAGTGTGCAATATGAGACAGTGGATCAATTTTTTCATATGTCATGGCACATATGGCATGACAACATGGGATACTTGTTATATCCCATGCCTGCATGTACACATCTTCTTGTCAAGGCAAATGGTGTGCCTGTCACATCCATCACTGACCTCATACCCTGCTTCTCCATTGAATAACACTTCATATCCATAAGCATTTTCGCTATTCTCTTGGAAGATTGCCATGTAATGCGAACTCCAATCAGATATCCAACTTTGAACCAATAATTTATTTGAAGTTAGTCTCTCCTTTCTGATGTCATCCAACATATACAGTATTAGCTTAAACCTTACTTACAGTATACTTGCATTAAAGGACTCGCACATGTTGTTGTCAACCATGTCAGACCTGAATCTATTGCTGAAAAATGCTCTACACCAATTTGTTGGATTGTACTTAAGTATATCTTCTGCAGCCTTCTTGTTTAACTCACCCAACATCCTTAAGTTGTCTTCAAATTCCTCTAGATATGTGCTCCATGCACATATAAAAAATTTCTTCTTCATCTCTTAACCAGTCCATTTCTTTGAACAGTTAGAATAAATATGCCTGGCACACCATTTGTGCTCAACATCTGGTAGCACATCCTTTATAGCTTGCAACAATCCTTAAGATATAAAACTTAGTGTTAAATAAGCATAATATAAATAATAAATTCAGAAAAAAGTTAGTACAAACAAAGGACTCACCTTTTGCATGTTTGAAATAATGGTCAATGACTTGCCATTATCTTCTATTTGAAGCTCTTTAACAAGCCATTACATGAACCATGTCCAATTGTTCTTATTTTCATTTTCAGTCACAGACCATGCAATAGGAAAAGTGTGATTATTTCCATCCTTCCTTATGGCTACTAACACATATCCCTTCATAATACCCTTCAAGAAACAACCATCTAGACCAATTATAGGTCTACATCCAGCCCTCTAACCCTTTTTCAAAGCCTCAAAACAAATAAATTTCCTTCTAAACACTCTTCTACCCTCCTTCAACTTCTCTTTGCATAAATCAATATGACATGAACTGCTCATATTTTTTCTTTTCACCTCCTCTGCATAAGTTTCATGTTGCCCAAATTCAACAACATAACTTCCTTCTAGCTCATTCATCACTTTTCTCTTTGCTCTTTTGCATTTTGAATTGCTCTCTTTAAGCCTCATTTTTTCTTTTGTTTCATCAACCATGTGTTTCACCTTCTTTTTTGGATTCTTGTAAAGTTCATCCTTGAAGTGACTTGCTAAGAAAGTAGCAATTGCCCCTGAGTTGTTGAAAACTTTGTAACATTTATGCTCAAGATTTAGAGTTTTAAAACTCATTCCCCTATTCTTGCCTTCTTTGGATATATGGATTACAAAACGGCAGCCTAGATATTTGCATCGTACTTTAATCCTCACAGGCTCATTTGGTTTAAGACGTAAATCCTTCCCTTTTACAACAGAATACTTTAAAAGAGCTTCTCGCACCTCAATTGCATTACTAAAAGTCATACCGAGTAAGAAATGAGGATTTTCATCATCTCTGTTATATATCACCTTCTTCTTTCCTTGTTTAATAACTTTTAGTTCCTCTTCATCAACATATTGCCCTTCATCATCATCATCCTCTTCTGAATCTTCCTCTTCATAGTCATCATCTTTAGAATCAGAATCTTATTCATGTTCAAATTCTGAATCAGCTGCAACTTCGTCATCTTGAGCCTGACTTGATTATCTTTTGAATTTCTAGCACTGTCTTCAGAATCAAAATCAAAATCTTATTCATGTTCATATTCTTCACTTACATCAATATTTTTAGTCCCTAATTCACGCAGCACCTCACCATGGCCCTGCACATTCACCTCATTAAGCTATACTTCTACATTACCTCAACAGCCTTATCACTCTTCATTTCAACCTACTACTCTATACTAACACCATTTTTGTAACCCATAACTTCACTAATGTTAGTTGCACTATCAGTATTAAATACCATTTTATACCACCCATTGAAACTTATATGAGATTAGCCTTCAATAAAGCTATACTGTGTACCTACTTTATTACCTATATCAACTGCATTCTGACCCTCATCCTCAGTCCTATTTCTATAGCTATTCTTCTCAAATTTACCATCCTCAAGCAAACTAACTTCATGCAATATTGGGACATCAACATCATGATGAGCATAAATATGCATTTCTAGCAACCCAAACTTATTTCTACTATATATCATCATTCTAATAATACTTGCATCATCCACTAACAAATATAATCCATTATGTAGTGGTTTTCCAAGTTTTAAAGCATACAACTTTGTAACAGTTGGATACCCTAAATCAATATTATACATCTTCATAATGTGAGGCAAAGTGAGAAAGTCTATATCAAAATTACTCACTGTGAAAGCTTCTCGATCCACATAAGCTAAATCAGGACTAAGTTCCCATCGACCCCCGTGATGAAATATCAAGTCTACAGTCTCTACATCTGCCATTCTGCATGCAAAGCAGCTTTTTTTTTAAATATAAAACAAAAAAATTTATATTCATGCACATATAAATATAGCTATATAACAAAAAAGCATAAAAAAAATCCATCTTCAGCAAATAAAAATTATTATAAAACTACCACATGTATTACTTTAAATAAAAAAAACCCCAAATTGATTATTTTGATAAACCCTAATCTTCAATTATTCCAATTACAACACTAATCTCTTCAATTAAAGCACTAATATTTATATTTAACAACCTAATCCATTTTTAAACATCAATGCAAGCAAAGCTTTTTTAAAGCATAAAGTTAAATGTACATACCTGCTCAACTTTAACCTTCTAATAGCAAATGCTCTGTATGATCTCTGTTTTCTAAGGTTCAGCTCATGTTGTTCACTTCTACGAGGTAAATGCGATGGTGACAATATTAGCTTCAAGGTGAAAGAATGTTAGTGAGCTGAGAGAAAAGTGACCTTATAGAATGTCCGTTAGCTAAGAGATTGTAAATGAGCTAAGGGAAACATTTCAGGCAGTAAAAAAACTGCTAATTTTCTAGGTTTTTACGTAAGGAGAGAAGAGGGGAAGAGGGCATATGTTGTTAACGTGACTCAACAGGCAAGGGTGGGGCCCACATGCTATGAAACACCACTTAACAAAGTCCTTTGCCATATTTTTTTTAACATCTATTAACAGAGGGTCATTATTGGGCCAGTTTTTAAACTTTAATGTTCATTTGGGAACAAAAAAAATATTAGTGTCCATATCAGGATTTGGCCCAAAGTTCAAGATCCAATTAGGCCATTTTCCCTTATAATTAACATATATAATTGGTTTTAAGATTTTGGCAAATTTTTCCTAAAAATTTCTTTATTATTTTGGTGCCATGGTTGACAAGTGACAAGAAAATGGGTCCTTGACCAATGAGATTGAGCATGTTCACAAGTGCAAGCAATTATACTAATTAAATTTGTTAATTTTTTTTAATAAAGATTCATTAAAAATAAAATAAATAAATTATCAATTATTTGAAAAGGATTTGATGTTAAAGAGATTAAATAACATATCAATAATAAATTTATTCCTTGTGGACTTATTTATTACATCATGGTCACATGTTCTTCTATTGTTTAACCACCAACTAAAGACTATATAGTAAGCAATCAACATAAAAATAAATTTTTTTTTGCAAAGAAACTTGTTCAAAGAATCATATATTTTGCTAGTTTTCAAGGAATTATATGATTTTAGTGGCCCCTATATAATTTCTCCACCAATATATATGGCTTTCTCTCTAGTTAGCTCTACAAATTCTTATAATTTTTCTAAATCACTGATATTTAAAAATTATTAAATTATAACTAATTTGGTTAAAAATATCTCAATAACTAATTTAACATTTTCTTTATATACTATAACTCGAACTCTAAACATTATTTGAACGAAAATAGTCCCTATTACCTGATTCTAACGGTTGTTGGTATCTATTACAATTTTTTAGGGAATATGAGTTTGTTCTAATTTTTCTAATCAATTTCTAATTCTATAACAATTATTCGGTGAGAAGAATTTTGTCTGAATCAAATTGAATTAGCTACTGTAATTCCACAAGTGTCGCGGGGGGGGGGGGGGGGGGTGAATTGGCTTTTTATGCTAGAAGGGGAATTTTAATTTTTCAATAAAAGCAAGTTAAAAATAGAGTTAGAGTACAAAAGAATGAAAAAGAAGAGCAAGTAAAACACAAGGAATTTACAGAGGTTCGGCCCTCAAAGCTAATAGGGACTACTAGTGGTCATAAGTGAATTCCTAAAAATGATTGGCATTCACTTGTGACCACTTATAATGAAGTTTACATCATTTTTTACCAAATCCAACTTCAGCTTTTTATGAAAAATACAATCTTCCATTTTCCCAATTTGTCACAGTCATGATGAGTATGTCACCACTCATGAAAGGGATGTAGACTTAATAAAGTCAAAGAGCTAACTTTTGATAGCTTGACTTGTGCAGTTATAATCGTCATAATTTTTGTCATTGCTTGTGCCACATCTGATTGTTACAAATTCAATTTACCTGAATATAAACACTTAAGCATAAGAATTAAATATAATTTTACTTAAGTACTTGTAACCATAAAAAAAATGGTTGTTTTACCCCTCAAGGTTTAACAATTTCCCCCTTTTTGATAGTAACAAACAATTATGTAAAATTAGACTAAAAATTAGAAGAAATTATTCCCCCATAAAATAAGCCTACAAATAAAATTGTAAAACTCAATATGTAAGTTCATTTTGCATGTTTTAGCAATAAGACATCAATAAGTGAAATTATAAGTGAAGCATTATTATGATCATTAGCAATTATAGACTCAATTGGTAATAGATTAATTTACAAAAATTAATCAGTTAGAGACAATCATTTTAAATGATTAAATCATGTATAAATCAAGAACACAAAATTATGACCATGAAATTAGAATTATGGCCTATGACAGGAGCATAGTTCCAAAGGCAATACAGTCACAGACATGGCCATAACTTAATGATCATAACCTGCAGAATTATACCATATTGTATATATCGAAAAGAAAATTCACCAACTAAAACGAATTTAAATTTCACAATCCAAAACGTAATTTCCAACAATTCCCATCAATTGTTCCACAAAATCAATATCTATTTCCAATATCAATTCACAAAATCAATAACAAATAACAATTCACAGAATATCCAAAATATAACACTTCCAAGTTCCATAACTACTAAATAAAAAACCAAATATCCACATCATAGTTACTAAATAAAATAACAAAATCAACTAACTAAGCCAAGCCTAATTTAGCATTTTTCTCCCCCTTTATTACTATAAAAAACAATTGAGCAAGGAGAAACCCACCATCCTAGGCCAAACTTCAAAACCAAAAGAAATAACAAATATGTTCCAAGCATGAAAAAAGGTTGTAAGCAAATCAAGTTCTGTCAAAGACTTGAAAAAATAAAATAAAATGTTGAACCAAAATGTGATGAAATGAGATGTAGAATCAGTGATATTCATGAGGTGTAGGAAGATGGGTTTTTAGATAGGTAGCATCAGAAGCAACGGTCTCCATTTTATGATCCATGGCTTTAAGGTGGGACTCCAGGACTACAAGGGTAGTTTGAATGGCTTCAAACTTGCTGTCTAAATGAACTTAGAGATGATTGATCATGAATTGAAGGGGGTTTCTTGGCTCGGCGTCATTATCTTTATCGGGGATTGGAATTCTGGTTCGCTTCTTGGAGGTAGAAAGGGCTTCACCTTCGGCCATCCTTTGAAACTCCAAAGAATCATAGTCAAGCCAAATTGTTTTATCCTCCTTATCCACTTCTTGCCATTTGCTAAAATTCCTATTTTTTTCTTTTATCTGTAGCGAGGTGAATATTGGGTCATATGGGCCCTTATTTGTTGTAACTTTAATCTTTGGACCTATTTTTATCAACTCTTTGGGGGTAGCCATGGTGACAGACATAAATAAAAAAAGAGAAAGGGACTAATTCAAGTGGGGACCAAAATGAAAGTGATGTTTCAACCAATTTTCAGTTACCCACTTGTGATGAAAGGATGATGAATGATGATTATGATATGAGAAGAGACTTTGAAAGTTTTGGACTTTTTATTTTTGGTGAAAGATTGAAGTAAAAAAAAGGTCAAAATAAAAGAGAAGGTGAAGTGGGGGGCGTAAAAAGGAAGAAAGAGAAAATATTAGATTAAAGAAAAAGTGCCCTAAATATCCTAGCATTAACCCTAGCCGCGTCATAGGTAGAGAATGGGGGGTCATGATTGTGATAAAATTTTTACATCACAGTTAAAACAAATTTGATCATAACGATGACATAAAGAGTTATGATAATGACTAAGCTGTCATAACCAAATTAAGTCATGAAAAAGTCAATGACAATAATCAAGAAACTCTTTGTCCCCCAAAAAAATCAAACACTTCAAGAACTAATTGTAGGTTAACTGTAATCAGTGATTGGTTTTCATAATCATGAAAATTGACTTATAAAAAATAATTTTAAATAAAAACATGAACGTATTTGAGCAAGAAAAGAACCTTCACTGCCAATAACAATATAATAATCATGATTTGAAATCAGAATTTTTGAAATTTAAGCTTTGAACTTGGATTAGGCCATTTTAAACACAATAGGGACTAATTTAATATTGCACCATAATTAATTAAAGTTTAAGGATATATCAAATTAGGCACTCAAGGTTTAAACAATTAATTATAATGCTGTAAACAAGCATATATCATAATGTATTACCATCCAACATTTTGAGATGACTCAATTGGAAGGGAAATAGCTTAATCACTCTTTATTGCTCCTTGTTGTTGATTTAGCTCTTTAAAAACACTTATTTGACGAGCTCCACACACTTTATCCTTTTGGAATTTCATTTTAGGTAGGCCAATGACATGATACCTTTGCTTAAATCTCTATTGAGGTCCATGCTATCATGGTCAATTCTCCTATGCCACATCCAAGTGTCATTCTTATAGCAACAAAGCACTCAACACCTTAGTTAGTCAAAGAGCTTAAATTAATAGTATAAACATTGTTGACTCTTTCACCATTGAAAATAACTTTGTTCTCTTCCATATGAGTTGCAAAGAATTTCTTTAGTTCAAAAGTCACTCTATTACTTATATTGAAGATGTTCTTTTAGTTGATGGCTTAAAGCATAACCTACTTAGTGTTAGTCAAATATAAGTAATAGAGTGACTTTAATAGCAACAAAGCACTCAACACCTTAGTTAGTCAAAGAGCTTAAATTAATAGTATAAACATTATTGACTCTTTCACCATTAAAAATAACTTTATTCTCTTCCATATGAGTTACAAAGCATTTTTTTAGTTCAAAAGACTCTCTATTACCTTTATCACATAGCTAACTAACACTAAGCAGGTTGTGCTTTAAGCCATCAACTAAAAGAACATCTTCAATATAAGTAGAACCTTTCTTACCAACTTGACCAATGCCAATAATCTTACCCTTGGAATTATCACCAAATGTAACTTTTCCTCCCTTTTTTAATTCCAAATGAGTGAAAAGGTTGGCTTTTTTTGTCATGTGGCTTGAATATCCACTATCTAGATACCACTTTTATTTGCATATTGTGGAATCCAAGCACACCTATAAGAAAATGCTTCATCGCACTTTAGGTACCTAAATGTACTTAGGTCCTTGGGGATTAGCATTGAAAGATTTATCATTTGAGTAACCAAAATGAGTCCTAATATAACATCTAAAATTTTTATGCCCCATTACACCATAATAATGACATCTAACATTTGGTGTATGCTCTTTCATTTTAAAACTATGAAAACCATGAGAATGAGCATGATTGGGTTTCCTAGGCTTAGGTCCTCTTAAGCTCCTAGCTCTAGATTTGTTAGCCTTATTACCATTAGACATTTTATGTCCATTGGTTTTAAGACTAGATTTTTAGTAAACCTTAGTAATTGGAATACTTAATCTTACAACCTTTGATGAACTAGCATGAGCATTTTCAAAACCAATACCACCTTTAGATTTCAAAGGAGTGGAAGTCATAGAAATCATGCCATCATTTATTTCCTTTTCTTTGTTAAATCTAAAGATGGATTCCTTAAGATTACCATTTTCATTTTCTAAATGGACATTTTGTTCAATAAGCTTTTCATTTTCATAGAATTACTTTCATTCAATGAATTAGTTAACTCTTCATTAGAAAGCCTTGATTTCTCAAGTTCTTCTTCTGGAGTTTTTACAATTTCTTCAAGTGAATCAATTCTAGACAAGTATTTATCACATTTATGCATTAATTTTTCATAAGTAAGTAATATCTCATCATTGGATTCAAAGTATAAAGTTACATCATCACTTGAGGGTTCGTCCAAAGCCATGAAGCAAAGATTTACAACTTCTCCAACGGTTTCATCATCACTAGACTCACTCGAATCATCCCAAGTTGCTTTAAGTGTTTGCTTCTTTTCCTTCTTGTGCTTCCTATCTTTCTTGAAGGATTTCTTCAATTTTGGGCATTCAAATTTACTATGACCCAATTTGTTACATTCATAGCAAATTATTTGATCATTCTTGCTTGAGTCTTGCTTCTTGAATCCTCTTCTCTTCTTCATGATGAGATCTCTTATGTTTCTTGAAATTATAGCATACTCATCTTCATTTGCACTTGAGTCATTATCATTGGTGTCTCTACTTGCCTTTAGAGCAATGCTTTTATCATTTTTGGCCATCTCTTCCTCTACCACTCGATTCATTTTGATTTTATAGGTAAGAAGCTTCCCAAGAATTTCATCGGTGGGTAGAATAGAAAGATTATTTACTTCTTCAATTGAGGTTATCTTAGCTTCCCAAAAATTTTGAGGCAAACTCACAAGAATTTTGTTATTAAGATCCTCATTTGAAATTTCTTGCCAAGTTTCCTTATAGAGTTTATGAGAGTGATAAGCCTACTATACAAATCACTAATTTTCTCATAAGGCTTCATCTTAAACAATTTATTCTCTCTTCCAAGCATTTGCAATTTCTTGTTGTTGACTTGACTAGTGCCTTCATGCTTAGTCTTTAATCATTCTTAAATTTCTTTGGCTGACCTTAAATGCTCTATTCCATTATATTCTTCCTTACTTAAGCCATAATAGAGAATGGTAATTTCTTTCCTATTTCGCAAGTTGGCTTTAGATTGCCCATCATTCCATTCCTTTTTAGGAATGATCACCTCATTGTCTTTCTTTATTAGAGGACTCCAACCTTCCTCAATAATATCCTATAAATTGAATCCTTTACTCTCTAGTAACATCTCTATCTTGTTTCTCAAATATGTATAATCGGTGCCATAAAAAATTTAAGGTCTTATGTGGTTAGGACCATAAATATAGGGGGTGGCAACAACTTGACTTGTGGAAGCCATGATCTTTTCTGCAGGATGGTTAAATCTTAAAAAATGGAGACTAAAGCTCTGATACTAAATAAGGAATTTATAGGTTCAACCCTCAAAGCCTACGTCTTCTCCTCAACCGCTTGTTGAGAGTTTTAATCTACGGTCAATCTACTTCAATGTGTATCAAACCTTTACAAATTCAAACCAATCTACCCAAGTTTTTCCCAATGCTCACACTTAAACTTAAATGTTTTCTCAAGGCTTACACTTAAACCCAAGTGTTTTCACAAGGCTCACATTCAAACCCAAGTGCTAAGAACAATCCTCTTTGCTTATAAGTGTTTTCCCAAGGCTCACACTTAAACCTAAGTGTTTTCACAAGGCTCACACTCAAATCCAATTGCTAAAAACAATCCTCTTACCTTATAAATGATTAAAACCCTAACCCAACTCACTCAATCCCACTAATGAGCTATTAAATGATGATTTTAAACACTCACCAACCCATACTCAAAAATAATCTTGAAATAAATAAAAATTACAAAAATTAAAGATGAAGATTTGGGTGGTTAAAGAATTAATTGAAGGTTAAATGCTCAAATATTGCTCTAAATGGGGATAATTACTATTTTAGTGTCCAAAATTTTTAAAATTTACCAATTGAGTGTCCTAATTTTTATTTGTTACAATTAAGTGTGTGAACCTATTAATAAATTACAAATCAATATTTTTTCAAGTAACTTATGACTTGGCAATTTGCAAGCCCCACTCCATCATTGACATGGAAGAAAAAGTTGTATTAAGGGAGCCATGCAAATTGCACGTAAATTGAAAATAAAGAAGAAATGACCAAAAAGCCAAATATTTATACTCTCCACACCCTCTATCTATGGTCGGAGTGGTTGAGATTACCAAGTAGAGGTCATACCTCACCTAGACAATAACTAACCACCAATACCTACGCCTTTTGGACTGGTAAGTAGAGTAGTAGCGACGACAACCTTTTTTGCTTAGAGAGTCAGACTGTATCGACATACAAAGGCAATTGGAGCCTCTCTCCTATACTAGTGAGAGTAGAGACTTTGTTCACAGCCCACTACAACGGAAATGCTTTTTTGCTAAACTTTTTAAGGAAAATGGCAGAGGTCCTTAGCCTCTATCAACAAGATCACACAGGCCTAACACCCCCACTATTACTACTTCTTCTAACTTGCGATTGATGCATCAGCGCTTTACTCCCCACCCTTTCCTCAGTGGAAAAGCTCTTGCAAAATTCTAGAATGTCTTCTTCCCATTTAGTTGAGACCACTTTAATCAGTATGGTGATTTTTTTTGCTTATTCTTCGGGCAGTATAAATACAAACTTAGCCTATTAGATATAGGGAAGACTCGATTCAATAAAGGAACCGTAATTGTTAGAGTTTAATTGCATCTGAAGCTCTATGTTAGTGAAGGAAATGGAACTGTTCAAAGGCTGTTAGTAGTTGATGCTTTTAAGTTGATACCATTTTGATGACCTCTCACTAGCTGAATCCTCCAATGATGCTGCTGGGTCTCCTCCTCCTTGTCACAACCTTCCACTATAAAGGGACCGCTGTAAGCACCCAATTTCGGGATGACTAGAATATGGATGCGAAAGAGACTCCGATGATGAAAACTCGTCACAAATAAGTCTCTAGTATTTGAATTTCAGATCCCAAGGCTTGATTGCATTTTTATGGACTGAATTGAAAATTTTTCTTTTTCTTCAAGGGTCTTTCTGTAATTAAATGTTAGAAAAAAAGGAAAATGGATTTCCTATCGGAATAGTGGATTTCCGACCGAAAATCTAGAATTCTGATCAGAATTCCATATTTCCGATCGAAAATCCAGAATTCCGATTGGAATTCCATATTTCCAACCGAAAATCCAGATTTCTAATCGAAATTCCAGATTTTCGACTGGAAATTCAGATTTTCGATCAGAATTCCAAAATTCTGATCGAAATTACAGAATTCCGGTCGGAATTTCAGATTACCAATCGGTAATCCACTATTCCGAGGCGTGAAATTCTTTTTTATTTTGTTTTATTTTATTTTTTTATTGATTTTTCTTAGATTTGATTGGTAAAAAATTAATTAATAAAAAAAGTTATCAAAAAAATAAATAAAGAAATTAATGTATATCTGGTCTATCATTGATCCCATCTACGTAATCTCTATTTGATCATTTTATCTCTACTGTAATCACTTATCTTGTAAACCGGATTTGGATATATGGGAGAATAAAAGGAGGAGAGGAGAACGTAGAAAAAAAAAAAGGGAGAAAAAAAGGAGGAGAGGTGAAGGTAGAAGAGAAAAGGAGGAGAGAAAAAAGGGGAAAGAAAAAAAGAGTATTTCTTTGATTTTGGGAAAGATTTTTGGAAAAATACGCTTTTTATTCTGGGATTAAAAGATTTTGACAAGAAACGCAATTAAAGCCAGGGAACACCAAAATCAATTCTGGAGATTCATTAAACGGTGATTCAAACATCTCTGAAAAGATAATCAATACAACATCTATTTTCAGTTCCTATTTTATTTTATTTTATTTCTTTCTTCTATTTATAAATCTATCTTCATTTTATTTCTACTTTTCATCTAATTTTATTTTCAATCATTTTTTCATTTTATTTCGTTATTGTTGTTTTTATCATTTATTAGTTCATTTCATTTATTGTTTCTTGTTAATTTTTATTCTTTAATTGTGTTTTTTGGGAGCGACATGAGCCATATGGTGGTAGATGTGGAGATTACATAACCATCCATGAAGGTCTATGGAATGCCATAGATTAATCCCTGTTAAAATAGTGTAGTTTTACGTTTATTCTATTTTTTGTGTGTTTTCATGATAATTATGTTGTATTTTTGGTATGTAATTATTATTATATGTAGGAATTGTAATAGCCCTGGTAGAGGAAAAAATAGTGAAATCTTTATTTTTTTGTACTTTAAAATCAATTAGTAATTTAGGCCCATTTGGTAAATTCAATTAAAATTAATGTTGGCTTTAGATTAATTTTAGGTTGCATGCAATTAAAATTAGGGTTAGAAAAATCATATAATGTTTGTTTTTGATTTATTATTTTTTATTATTTGGGCTTTTTTTTTATTTTTATTTACAAGTGAAATGGAATTAAAAGTGGGCCTATATTTTAATTATATTAGTGAACTTAAATATATTTTTTTTAATTCTAAAAGTGGGCCCAAGTCTACCAAATTTAAGAAAAAATAAATTTAATTTAATGGGTCTAATTCTACTTATTTTAATTTAAATGAAATGATCTTAATCTATTTATTTTAAAAGAAATGCTTTAATGGGTTGAGCTAAGTCTAAATTTATTTTAAATTATATAAAGTGAGCCTAAAGTCTAAATTAATGTAAATAGGCCTAAATTAATTTTAAAGTTAATTAAACCTAAATTTAATTTTAAAGGCTTATTTTATTAGTGAGTTAAAACCTACACGTGGGCTTGGGGCCGAAAACGAATCAAAATAAAATAAAGCATAAAAGCAAGCCCAAACAATAAAACAAACCAAATAAACATACAAACAAGGATTTCTAACCCTAATTTAATTTACATACCACCTAAATTAATCTAAAGTCACCATTAATTTTAATTAGGGTTTTACCAAATGGACCAAATTTACTATTTTTAAAGTGCAGAAAATTAAAATTCCACTATATTCCCACTAATGGGGCTATTACAACAACTACTATTAGAAAATTAAAATAAATTAAAATACAAACCCAAAGCCTAGATAAAATAAAATAATACAAATAAATAAACCTAAAGGAAACTATGCAAAATCGATACAGGATTTAATCCATGAAATTCCATGGATCTTCATGGTTGGCCTTGTCTCCACCCCCTCCATTTTAGTTGCTCTCACCATCATGAAACATAAACAAACATAATAAATAAATAAATAAAATAAGATCAAATAAAATAAACCAAATAAAAAAGAGAAGGAGTAGAAGAGAAGATAATTTGATGGATGCAGTATTGATTCCCCTCAGAAGGTGATCACCATTGATGAAAGCCTGTGGCTTTTGTTGTGTTTGTCTATGAATTTTGATTTATTTGGATCTGATTCTCGGCTAAAACTTGAAAAAAGTACATGAAAATTAAAGAAGAGTGGGTGTGTTTTTGGCTGACGGCTAAGAATCCAAAAAAAATAGAGAGAAAAGAAAATCAAAAACCCTAGCCCCCCTATAAAAAGAAAAATACGTATATATATATAATTACAACCCTGTAACCCTAATCTGATTACAGGATAAAAATAAAATAAAATAAATTATTTTTATTATTTATCTAAATAAATAAATTTATCCACACATTTATCTAATAAAACAAAAATATTTATCAAAATAACCTAATCAAAATCTAATAACAAATTAATTAATTAATTAAAAAAACAGAAGTGGCCTATTTTCAATCGGAAATTGGCTATTTCAGGTCAGAATTAGCCAAAGCAAAATAAATGGCCATCTTTGATTTTAATTGGCCCATTCGACCAAAATTTCTCTCTTTTTTTTTTTGAAATTTTGTATTTTTTTCTTCTTTTTTTATTTTTTGATTATTGTTTAAAAATTTATAAAAAATAATTATAAATATATATATATTAAATAAATAAATAAAATTTAAAAATAAATTACAATTTAGTTCAAAACTAATAAATCAGATCCAATAAATCTAATTTCACAGTCTATTTTTATCATCGAGTCCTCTGTCACATTCATACTCTAGTCACCCCGAAAATTGGATGCTTACAGTTGCCCCCCTTTATCATTGTTTGCTTGAAAAATTGCAACAAAGCAAATAAGCACACAATTTCAAGGGTAAGGAGTTAGGATACTTACCTAACGTGTTATAACGCGTTTGCTTATAACACTAAATTGTGCAACATTATTTTCATTGTTCCATGATGTAAGGTTTGTGTTGCTGCAATCTATAATTGCTGGCAAGTTTTCTACCTTTGATGCTACAGTCCATAACTGCTCGCAATTAGCTGCAACCCTTTCGTTGCTCACTTTTGATGTTGCAGTCCATAACTGCTTGCGAATTTTGATTTAAAGATACACTACACTCGGACGTATAATGTTGACTTAAAAATACACTATACTCAGACGTATAGTGTTGATTGGAAATAAACTACACTCGTACGTATAGTGTTGATTGGAAATACACTATACTCGGACGTATAGTGTTGACTGGAAATACACTATACTCGAATGTATAGTGTTGAAATACACTATACTCAGTCGTATAGTGTTGATTTGAAAATACACTATACTCGAACGTATAGTGTTGACTGGAAATACACTACACTCGGACGTATATTGTTGACTGGAAATACACTACACTTGGATGTATAATGTTGACTGGAAATACACTATACTCGGACGTATAGTGTTGATTTGAAAACACACTATACTTGGACATATAGTGTTTATTTGAAAATACACTACACTCGGTCGTACAGTGTTGATTTGAAAATACGCTGTACTCGGTCGTATAGTTGTAAGCACCCAATTTCAGGATGACTAGAATATGGATGCGAAAGAGGGCTCCGATGATGAAAACTCGTCGTAAATAGGTCTTTAGTATTTGAATTTCGGATTCCAAGGCTTGATTGCATTTTTACGGATTAAATTGAAAGTTTTTCTTTTTCTTCAAGGTTCTCTTTGTAATTCAATGTTAAAAAAAAATTCGATCGGAATAGTGGATTTTCGATTGGAATTCCATATTTTTGACCGAAAATCCAGAATTCCGATTGGAATTCCATATGTTCGATCAGAAATTTACAGAATTCTGATCGGAATTACAAAATTTCAACCAGAAGTCTGTGAATGCTTTTTTATTTTTTTTATTTTAATTTTTTATTAAATTTTCTTAAATTTGATTGGTCAAAAATTAATTAATTAATAAAAAAATAAAAAAATAAAAAAAATAAATTAA
Organism: Mallotus repandus; assembly: GCA_949671775.1. NCBI lineage: Eukaryota > Viridiplantae > Streptophyta > Magnoliopsida > Malpighiales > Euphorbiaceae > Mallotus > Mallotus repandus. The sequence continues at coordinate 634 of CATIWM010100306.1, read as the reverse complement.
CGTATATCAGCTTCGCTTTATCTTTTATCCTATCTACGTAACCTTGATCATTTTATCTCTCCGTAATCACTTATCCCGTAAAACGGATTTGGATATACGAAGAATAAAAGGAGGGAAGAAAAACAGGGAGAAAAAAAGAAGAGGCAGAGAGAAAAAAAAAGGGTTTTTTTTGGGTTTTGGGAATTTTTAAAGAAACGCTTTCCTTTTGGGTAGACGAAAAAAAGATTTGACGACAATATAATCAAAGCTGGAATATCCTAATCAATTCTGGAGATCCATTCAGACGGTGAATTAAACACAACCTCTGAGGAGTCAATCAATACTGCATCCATCATAATTAGTTTTTTTTTTCTTGAATTCCTTTCTTTCTTATTTTATTTGTTTGTTTTTTTTTCTTATTTAACTTTTGATTTGATTCTGATTTCATCTTTATTTTTATTTTTTGGTTACTAATCCTTGTTTATTTCTGTGTTTATGATTTTGGATGGGGTGATTTGAATTCGTGGTGGTGAACAAAATCTATGAAGGTCCATGGAATGCCATGGATTAGCTTCTATATTCAAACGTGTTGTAGGGTTATTTTATTTCATTCGTTTTGTTGATTTATTTTGTATTTTATTTTTTTGGTTGTAGT
>CATIWM010100297.1:0-10008 GCA_949671775.1 Mallotus repandus | reverse complement strand
GAGTTACCACCACTCTCTATTTGTCCCAGTTATTACCCTGGGTGGCGACTCCTCATCTCCACGCCATGTCTTTGTGACAGTGGTTAGTGTGTTCCCTAGAGCCCTGAGCTTAAACAGTGTCGCGGTTGCAATAAACTTGGGCGCGCGCTAAACCCCGCCGTCTACATCTGCTTAGAAGCATTTCATATACTTAGAAGCATTTTATCTGCTCAGTAGCATTTTTATCTGCTTAGAAGCATTTGCTCTGCTTAGTAGCATCTCACCTGCTTATAAGCATTTCATCTGCTTAGAAGCATTTCCTCTGCTTAGAAGCATTTCATATGCTTAGAAGCATTTTATCTGCTTAGAAGCATCTCATATGCTTAGAAGCATTTCATCTGCTTAGAAGCATTTTATCTGCTTAGAAGCATCTCATTTGCTTAGAAGCATTTCATCTGCTTAGAAGCATTTTATCTTCTTAGAAGCATCTCATCTACTTAGAAGCATTTCATCTACTTAGAAGCATCTCATATGCTTAGTAGCATTTCATCTGCTTAGAAGCATTTTATCTACTTAGAAGCATCTCATCTGTTGAGTAGCATTTCATCTACTTATAAGCATTTCATCTGCTTAGAAGCATTTTATCTGCTTAGAAGCATTTCATCTGTTTAGAAGCATTTCATCTGCTTAGAAGCATTTTATCTGCTTAGAAGCATCTCATATGCTTAGTAGCGTTTCATCTGCTTAGAAGCATTTTCTCTGCTTAGTAGCATTTCATTTGCTTAGAAGCATTTCTCTACTCCATAGCATTTCATCTACTTAGTAGCATTTTATCTGCTTAGTAGCATTTTACCTGCTTAGTAGCATCTTTATTGCTTGATACCTCAGAAGGTTATATTAGCATCTTTATTGCTTGACACCTCAGAAGGTTATAATAGCATTTCCATCTGCTTGACACCTTAGTAGGTTATAGTAGCACTTTCATTTGCATTGATACCTAAGGAGGTTATGAAAGCATCATCTTACCTCATCTGAGGGAATTGCAATGCACACAAACAAGCGGTGACTCTACCAATCAAACAAAATAACATTAACAACAATGAGCTTGATGTCAAAAGACCAAACGACATACCATCAGGTAAGTACCTCTTCCTAAAAAGGTTTTTGCATTTCTACATTTGCTTCACGTGTATTGACATCAATACTAAAGCACTATGCAACACACATAAAGAAGGGGGCAACTGTCATACGTCAAATTTTGACTATCCCTAAAAAGGTCCAGTGATGAAAACATCCCTCCAAACATGACAAGTGTCTGTTCATTCATACCGCCTTTAAAGTGTGCCGAGAATCTGAAAAGCCCTAATAAAAAAAACTAGCTACCGAATCATTAAGTCGTACCCCAATTTTACGAATTATGAATTATCAAAATGATAAGTAGCTTATTTTGAGCAACTGTGGCTCAAAATTGGAATCCAACTTCATGAAAATTGGAAGCCAACTTTGACAAAACAAATGTCAGAAATGCATCCGTAAGCCCTAAAAACTTCCAGAAGTGACCCTAGAATAGTGCATGTAATCTCAAGAAGTAGCGTGTGGGCAAAATTGTAGTGCATGACCACACCTGAACACATTTTGCTCACGCATGAAAATGGAAGCCAATTTTGACAAAACAGACATCAAAAACACATTCGGAAGGTCCAAAAACCCTGAAAAACACCCCTAAAATAGCGTGAATGGAGCCTAGGAAGGCCATGTGTGATCACATGGTTGAGCACGTGATCATGCACCTCAAGCTCGTTATCACAGGTCCCAAGGGCATGATCACATACCCCGATACACGTGCACACATGCAAAAGTGCACACACATGCATCTTGGGATGCGTGATCATTTTTTTAACACATTTCCCTATAAATAGGGGTCTCTACCTCCCATTTTGAAAAAGGCAAGAGTCGAGGGAGCCTACATACACTGAAACACTATCGAATTGAAGACTTATGAGTCCAAATTCAAACAAGTTTAGCTCTCTTTCCACATTTTTTGTAGGATTTTTAGACTACTTTTAAACCAAAGCCAACCACATCTTTTTCAAAGCACGAATCAAAGGTATACGAATTTACATTCTACACATCATTTTTGACCTCTCGACGAGGAAGGCTTGAAAATCCCACGAAGCTAAAGCTTCAAAAAATCAAAAATAAGCTCAGTAGAATCAGAGGACCAAATAATCATTTTTGCACGTTTATTTTATTGTTTTGCATTTTAATTTATTGCCGCCAGTAGTTGAGAAATTATTGTGCTTGTATGATGAGACTGGTAACTTGCATGCTGATTGAGTAATCTCTACTTTGTTTTGCTCATAATAAATCATCATTTTGCATCAATAGGCATTCAATAAATATGAAAGCTACTTATCTAAGCTAAAGTTTCGATATTGCAGTCCAATGGTGTAATCATCATCATTTACTATTTATCTCATCATTTAGAAATGCTTCATAATAATTCCTATAAGAGCATGAACTATGTGCATCTATTTAATCATTCATGATGCATCAATTATCTTCATTGTGCTTATACAATATCCGAGTGGATGAATAGATGGAATTGCACATAGTTGTGTTAACCTTTGTCTTGCAGGTGTTTTCTAGATCAGGATTAGATTTACATTTCCGTAATCTTCTTTTTTGAATGTATTTACTAGGAAAGCCTTGTAAATAATTAAGCTGAATTTCTCGTACTTTCTATTATTATCAATATATTTATGTGAATGTGTACATATCAACTGTCATTACCAAAACTAGGGTGTCGTGGTAGACATATGTTGAGTATTAAAATTAGAAATAGTCAAAAAGTATATGAGATCTCCCAAGCTCAGAATCTCTACTGGGGACGGTACTCATTGAGTGACCCAATGTTGTCCCTTTCATCTTTTCCTGGTTTTCTAAAAACCAAGTGGCGACTCCAAACACAAAGCTTCTCACATCCCCCCAAGACCAATTATTTGTCCCTGTCCAATAAATGGAATAGATTCCCTATCCGGCAAAGTTGCCATGTCCGTCGGAATCCAAAAATCATCCCAAAACCCCTCAGAGACCTTAAAAAATCATAAAAATAGGTCGGTCACAATTCTCCTCCAACCGTGAGCACTCCTCCGACTGTAAAAGGTTAAAATTTCATTAATTGAACTAAAAATAATATCTCAATAGAGTTGTTCTTAACATATAGTTTTCACTTTAACATTATAAATACCTCTTCGTTTTATATTAAAGAGGCTAGAAAAATGGCTGACTAAATTTTATTATGGAAAAAGCTTTGTAACTTTTCTCATTTTCTTTTTCAATTATACTTTGTAAAATAAACTCTTTTTGAGTTTATTTTCAACTCTTGTGAGAGTTGGTAAGTGACTAGTTGATAGGATCTCTTTATCTAAACTTTATTTGGGTTAAGGAAAATGGGTAGTGAGGATTAAGATCAACTTAGGTTTGAGTATTAGCCTTGGAAAAATACTTGGTTTGAGAGGTCTGAGGGGTGAGCCCTTGAAAACTCTTAGTTGTTGTAAAGGTTTAGTGTTAAGCTTTGAAAAACACTTATAAAGATTTAGCGTTAACCCTCAAAAACATTTGTAACAATCTTTATGAATAATATTGGGAGTTTTAAAATCCTAACTTAGGGATAATTTAGGTAGTGAAGTAGTATTGTTGAAAATTCAAACTACTATAAATCATTGTGTCTTGTGTTCTTCTTCTCTTCACCTTAACCTCTTGTAATATCCTTTTAATTTTTAGTTTTCTTTTCAATCAATCCAAAATCCCTATTCATCACCTTTAGTGCTTTTCAAATTTGTATATTTTTAAAAATATTTGATAACTAATTTTTAATAAAAAATTTTAATATTTAGTTGATATTGATAACATGGTCAGTGAAACTTTTTTTAAGACTAAGGTTAATATCCTAGTCATCTTCCATATCAGTAGAAGGCTTTAGACTTTGATAAGATAAGTTTTTACATGCTTAACCTCTTTTAGTAGATACACTCCTAAATCTTCATCTACTATTCCATTATATAATCTTATTACTCTTCACCTCTCTATTAACTATATAATCACTTAAAACCACTCCTATAATAACTTATTTTTCTAAAAACCATACACATGTGGTGTTATCTCCATCTATATATAAAGCCACACTCAAAGCCAGCTAGGTAAGTTCTAATCACAGTCCAATTGTAATTCTACTTTAATATACAACTGATACTAACAAAAGCATTAGAGTGGGAATGTCAGAACCACCACCTAGCCTCATGCTAATCGCTTATTGTTTTATAGGCAACCAATCACCTTTCAACACATCAATGACCATTACTACTTCAGGTAAAACTCTAGGAACCAATTTATCATCGGTGTAGTGCCTATGGACATCCTCCTTATCATCATATCCTACAGTCTTTATAGGCCATGGAAGATCCTCCTCCCAACAATAAAAACTCCCAAATCCAAACCATTAATCCCTTAATCATAGGTTCTCCAAGCTAAAACCTAATAGACAAGGAAACCCCCATCGATGTTAACATTACTATAACACTCACAAACCTAAACACATAACTTGACCTAGTTGTTTTATACAAAGATCTAACATCCATTATGCAGAGAGTTCAACAAGCAATGGAAACTTTATTTTCGATAATAAAAAGATTTTGATTTATTTCACTCACTTCAAAATAAAAATCTGATGACTCAGATTTTAGTTCAAATGACCAAACAGAAAATCTTTAACCACAAAACCTAAAAATTCTAGAAAAGGCTTTAGAAATTTCAAATAGTTCCATAAATGTTTTAAGAGAAATAACTTTAAAAAAAATATTTGATTCAAATCAAAATTTTTTTCTTAAATAATTTTTAATTGAAAATAATTACATTTTTTAATACAAGAGTAGATCTTAATTGTATCAAATATGATTTGGTTCCTAAAGGATATCGTCAAAAAACAAAAGAAAACTTACAACTGTAAATGTTTCCGAATTAACTATTAAAAGAAAAGTAAAAGCTTTAATAGTTGATGAAAATTTTACAATGAAAAATCTTTTCATATTAGTAAAAAACCCTAATCAATGAGCATTTTAAGAGTTACATTTATCAATTTAATAAAACCTTTAGAAAGCCATAGGGGGTGAATAAGGAGTTTTGAATAGATTAAAGGAAGAATTACAGATTAAAAGAAAATTAAAACTTGAGAAGGAAATTAAAAGAGATAAAACTAAAGAGAAGAAGACATAATGATTTATAGTCATTCAAATTCAAATAATCCTACTTTACTTCCTAGCTCTCCTAAATTAGAATTTTTAACCCAATTCTATTAATGTGTTTTATGGCTCAACATTGACCCTTTACACAATGAATTTTAAAAGCTCACTCACAACCTTTTACAAGTGTTTTTCTTAAGGCTCACAACAAATCTATCACTAAGTGTTTTTCTAGGCTCACATTCAAATCTATTTTGAAGTGTTTCAAGGTTTAGAATTAAACCTTTTCATAAAAACTTTTCATAAGTTTTTCTTAAGGGCTTAATACAAAACCAAGTTAAATGGATCCTGACTACCTACTTTTTAACCCTAAGAAAGAATAGATGAAAAAATTATATCAACTAATCACATACCCAACTCTCAAAAAAAGGGTAGATAATAACTCAACAAGAATTTGTTTACAAGAAATGATATGTAAAAAAAATTGAAAGGATTATAAATATTTTTGGACAGTTAATTCACTTGAGCATAGTCTAAACTAACCATCTAATTATTTAAAAGAGTCATTGAGGTGGTATTTATAGTTGAGGATGAAAAACTATATATCTGAGTCTTGAAAATTTATCTCAACACTCATTGATCTTTATTTAATACTTCTTTCACTTTTTGTAAGAGAAATGACACTCATTATTGTGAGGAGGATGCTCACAATTGTAACATATAAAAATGTGATGATTAGAGCTTGAAATAGCCATTGTAGAGGTTGCCATGTCACTCATGATGACACTTATGATCCTGACGGTAAACTATGAGGAGCACTACCATTTTGGTTTCAATTGACTTTAGAGAGCTTCAACTCGTAAGTGCTCCTCACGATCATGATGAGGATTATGAGGATTATTCCAACTTTAAAAAATTAATTCTTTTGCCTCTAAAACTTGATTCAATGGGCATGAACTTGACCTAACTTATCATCACACTCAAATGCATAAGTTAGCAGACTAGTAGACTTAAATTGAATGTTAACATCAAAACCAAAGTTGATTAGAGATTGATCATGCAAATGATCAACATACCTTATAAGGTCACTAAAGGAGGAATTTATTTTTAAAAAAAATCAAAATGGAATTCAAACCTTAACTAAAGCTCATTCTATATACAATTATAGGATAAATGCTTTAATAAAAAGAAAACAAACATATCCTGTGCATTTACAGCGAGATGTAGATTTTTAAAGGATTCAAAACCAACTTTAAAATAATTTAATTAAAGAAAAGATTTACCATTTTTAAAATCAAATTGAAAAGAAATTTTTTTCTAATATTTCTAATGCTCTTTGGAGTAGGAAACAACATATAGTTAACTTGCCCTACGAAAAGAATTCTAATGAACTTCAGATCCCTAATCAAAGTCAGACAATTCTAAATGAATGAAGCCCTAGAAAGACATTATATGGAAGAAATGCAAAATTTAGAGTTCAAAGGTTTGATTCCCAAATCTAGGTCACCTTGGTCTTATGCATCTTTTTATGTTAATAAAAATAGTGAAATAAAAATAGGGATACCTATATTAGCAATTAAAAATCTTTGAACAAGGCTTTAAAGTGGATTCACTATCCTATTCTAAACAAAAAAAAATCTTTAGAAACTCCATTCTACTTTTATATTTTCAAAATTTGATTTAGCATATACAAATCCATCCTAAGGATCAATACAAAACAACATTCACGATTTCTTTTGGATAATAGGAGTGGAAAGTAATGCCTTTCGACCTAAAATGCAATCCTTCAAAAGTTTAAAGGATCATGAATGACATTTTCAATTCTTACTCTAATTTTTGCATTGTCTATATTGATGATATTCTCATTTTTAAAACTCCATTGAGCAACATTTCAAACATCTATAAACCTTTTTTTTTCAAATTATCAAGAAAAATGATTTAATAGTTTCAAAATATAAAATATCCCTTTTTCAAACTCATATAAGGTTTTTAGGTCATTATATTACTTAAGGGACCAAAACACCTATTGAGAGATCTTTTGCATTTGCATATAAATTTCCATATAAAATCTTGGATAAAACTCAACTGTAGAATTTTCTAGGAAGGCTAAACTATGTCTTAGATTTCTATTAAAACATCAACTATCTAACAAAATCCTTGTATCATAGGTTGAAAAAGAATTTAGCGCTATGGTCAAACATGAGGTTGAGATTGTCCAAACAATAAAAAAAGTATATTTTTTAAATCTCATATTTGCGTATAGCTCATACATTAGCACCCAAAATTATGGAGACTTATGCCTTAGAGTTAGGATATGGAGGGATCTTGAAACAAATTCAAAATGTATGAGAATGCATAGTTTAGGACACATTTGCACATTAAAATGATTTTTCAAAGAATTATTCCACCATTTTAAAGTGTGATCTTTTAAACTAAAAATTTCTTTGGGAATTTATTACAAATCAATAAAAGAAATTCAAAACATTTCTTCAAAATAAATTTTTACTAGATGGCAAGCCATCCTTCATATATTTGATTTAAAAATTGAATATAAGGAGATTGAAATTTAATTTCAAATTTTTTAACCCATAAATTTCTTCAAAATAGTCTATAATGCCTAGAAAAACCAAAGACAAGGGTAAAGCCCAAACATAGACCCAAGCAAGGACAAGGAAGAGTTCAAACCCAAAAAAACTCCAAAACCCACTTTGACCCAACTAGTTAAATCTTGGATGGATGTTGTCCATAAATATGAAAATGTTGAGGCTCAAAAATAGGCCCAGGTCCAAACATGGGTTGAATAACTCATCCAATCATTAAAGTTACTTTTGGACCTTCAAAATCTGATAGCATCATTCTTTAAAGAGGAGAAAGGTAAAGTATCTCTTACCATTTCAAAACTAGACATGGAGATTTCATATATAAAAACCTCATCTCAAATTGTTTCAAATCCAAACTTGCTCTCTAATTATTTTATCACATAAAAAATAATTTTTGAAGTCAAATGAATATTTTTTAAGAAATTCATCTCTAAAACATACTGACTATGGAGGAAAGCTTTATGATAAAGAACTTTCAAAGTAGTTTTAGAACTTTTTTTTTTGAAAGGATGGTATTATAAAATGTGGGATAAATCTAAACCATATTCTTTCTAACAATTAATTTTGGAGATAGCTAGCTCCGCCAAATTCAAACATTTCAAAAAGGACCTAGGACATTCATATCCCGCCCATTTAATTTGTACCATTCTCAAAATTATTTACCCAATAAAATAGGGAAAAAACTTAAATGAATAAAAATATTTCCCTATGAACCTTCATAACAGAGTTAACCATTGCCAATAATATAATTACTAGGACTATCAATAGGTATGGTATAATTTTTTTTTTTACATCCAAAATGAAGGAAATAGCCATTCATGGCTATTTTACTTTGATAAAGCCTTTTAAACTTTTAAATTGTCTTTTTGGTTCATCCATTTGTAAAACTATTTTGGAAACATCCTAGACACCTTAATCCCTGAAGTAAAACTTTGTTATAAACTATTCAAAATACGTTTTAAACCAACAAAAATAGAAAAGAGATTTCATCTATTTGTCCTTTTTTGTTCAAAAGTTTCCTTACACTTGTATGTATATAGTAATTTTAGTTAAAAAAATACTCAAAATGGACATTGCATCCTAATCAGGAGATACAAAGTCAAACGGTGGAATGCATTCAACAATAAAATTTTAAACACTACTATTCAGAACTGGATGATAAAGAATAATTTTCACTTTTGCCTGAAAGAAACTACAATCATTTTGGCACATGATTCCTTTATCATGCTTAGATTAGTAGTAGTAATATCAAAGGAAGATTTTTCTTAGATCGTCCAAGAGATCATGGAGAATAAATCAACCTCTTCAAAATTAGCTTCTTCATCGAGTTCAAGTTCTTCTAAACGTATCATAGGATTTAGGAGATGATAATGAAGATTACTGATTTAATATTGTACCATGAATAAAAAGGTAGATTCAAATTATCGTAAGATTTTTCTAATAATGCACAAAAAGGTTGAAAAATAAAAAATAAAAATAAAAAGTATTTTTATCCTTTAAAAATATCTAGCACCACATCTCCAATAATGCCCATCACTAAGCTATTTTTCAAACAGTAGTGAAAGAGGATATATATAACATACACACACAAAGTGTTCTAAATGGCAGAAAAAAATGGAGCTAGTAGAATAAAGGATGTTTTTGTCCTCTTTCGTTGCTGTTTGAAAAATAGCTGGTGACGGGCATTATTAGAGATTTAGTGACATATATATATATATGTTGTTGACCTTAGCAATAATCAATCTTGATTTTGATCTTAACAAACTTGATTTTGAGCATTTAATATGTTTGTTTAAGTGTGTATAAGCTAGGACTATAATGGAAATCAAAATGAAGTTAAGCATCCTTTTGGGCTAAATCGACCTTCGGGATTCCAGGAAGATTTTGAAAGTCTTAGACTTTTATAATGAGAAAGATGTCTTCTTAACATTTAAAGTAAACATCACAAGCTTTCCTAATCGATCTTACTTGTCAAAATAAAAATTCATTTGGGTCTGGAAATATTCAATTAAAATCAGCATATGTAGTTCTTATTTTAATTTGAGCATCTCTTATTATTTCAACAATATCTTGAGCTACAGATGTTCAATTGAGGTGATTCAAAGTGATATGGAATGATCAGACAAATATTTACAACTTTTATGAAGAAATTCAAGGCTAATTCGATCTTCTTCAATGGATAAAATTCA